>OX418216.1:82326338-82598861 GCA_948455865.1 Conomelus anceps | reverse complement strand
CTAATATCGAGTTATCTCGAAAACAAAGGCCTCATTTCAAAAACGTCACTGAACATTTTTTGTCAGAAATTTGGTGTAGAATCCTTGGTGACCGGTTTTTTATACCTTACATGGGACACTGTATATCGGGGCAATGGAATTAGTGTATCTATAGAGTAGGTGAGTGTTGTACCTTGGAGCACATTTATATTTTGGCTTCTAATAACAAAACTATGCATTTTTCAACGGAAACAATATTTTTCTTGACAAGGGCATCATGTTTTCTATCAAATATGATATAAATTCAACCTTATCCTTTGATAACAAAAAAGAAAATAAATCAAATTTGTAATTCTTGCAAGTGCTCCAAAGTAGGCTACATCATGTTGATTGATGTACCTTGGAACCCTACCTTTTGTACCTTGGAACACTCATGTTATTTGGAGAAATAATAATAGCCTACTGGTCAATACTTAACTCATTTATTAAATTTTTTAATTATTACAAATGTCAAAAATAAATTATTTCCTGCACAAATTTCATGTGCCCATCTCTTGTAGACTGTGCTGTGCACCTGATCCAATTTTCTCCAGACTGATCCAGTGCATATTGTTCATTACAAAATAGATATTCTTCTACAGCGCTGTCTTCATCATTTGTGTCAACTAATGGAGCCATATCATTGTCAGAATCATAAGATGAAGGAATAGGCCTACTATGCGTTCTTTTCACATGTTCCGAGGTACACTATGTGGTTGTGTTCCCTGGTACAAGAGGTCGCCATTTTAAATAAATCCATTAAAGGTTTTGTGTAAGAGCATTATGAATAATGGAGTTTCACTCACCAATAGTTGTAGAATCAGTTGTCACATGAAGTTGAAAATATACAGCTCTCACAACATAATAATACCAAAAAAATAACTTTGAAAATTTTTTCTTTTGACTAGTTGAAATTTTGTTTGCTTAGCATACCTTTAATAATCATCTGATGCTGCTGAACTTTGAACTATAGGAACATATAGTGTTGAAAAACATAAAATTAACCACTAAATAGCCCCACTAGGGGTATTCACGATGTCATTTTAACTAGCTAAACTGCTATTTGCTAACTTGGGATTGTGAGCACCCCAACTAGAACCAACTGCTATATGCTAACTACAATAACGCTCCAAGCGGATATTCATGAAACTTCATAGTTGAGGTTGTGAAAATTAAGGTTAGAAAACCAAGATGGCCACGGATTTAACGGAGATAGCTGGAGGTAATACTGCAGGTAATGCCCAAGATGTGAGAACTATTCAACCAGTTGATCCCAACTTTGAAGAATTTATGGCCAATTTGGACATGTTCCAGAAAGCTGAGGTTACAAAAGTCTGTTATCAAGATTTGTTCACCCTACCATAAGACTATGCTCTGGCTCACTGTGTAGCTAAAAATCTTGGAGCTTCTTGAGGTATTGCTATGGTCTTTAGGAAAACGTTTGGAGGACTGAATGATCTGGAACTTCAGAGACCAGCTGTTGGAAGAACACTACACCTTCAGAGGCAAGGAAAACAGCTCTTCTGCTTGGTGACAAAAGATCAACCTCAGCAGGAGTCCACCTATCAAGCCTTGTGGGAGAGCCTAAATCATCTGCGGAATTGTCTTCAAACTCTGGGAGTGAAGCAGCTTGGAATTCCCCAATTAGGTTGTGGCTATGATGGGTTGGACTGGAAAATCGTGAGGCCAATGATTGAAACAATCTTCAAGGAAACTGGGATTACCATCTCAGTTTGCATGTTTGCTCCATGGGCAGCTAGTCAGTTGTATCCAGTATGGCCACCCCCAATCTGCAGACCTGTAACTGTTCTGGGACAGAACAGTCTTAAGGAGGGAGCAGTGCTACGGCCAGGTGACAAGTTGCGTATGTAAAATCAGCTGGTAATACCAAATGGAATGTTTAGAATGTTTGGAAGCTTTAGAAGGTTTCTGATAGAGAAATAAAAATAGTTAGTTTGTGTTAAGCAGTTGAAGTGATAATTTCCAAAAGTTGTTCTTTAATAAAATCTGTGTTTAAAACGCCTCTGACTGTTTTCTTTAGGTAAACTCGTAACAATTGGTGTCAGAAGTGAGATAAGTGCATTTGAGGCGGGTTTATCTATTTGAAAAAGTGATTTTATTAGTGTTTTTCAACTATTTATTTGTTCATCCATTTTTTTGTGTTTACTTTTAACAGTTATACTGGTTTGAGATTTAAAATGGCTGGAAAAGGTTTAAAACTTTCATGTTTGAAAGTGAGTGACTTAAAACAAGAATTAGAAGAACAAGATCTTGAAATAAGTGGTAATAAAGCTATTCTGCAAGAACGACTTCATGTGGCATTGGTTGAGGAAGGTTTGGATCCGGACACATTCCTCTTTGAAACCCCATATGGTGAGTTAAAGTCAGCTTTGGAAAGAAAATTAGAAGAGAACAGAGATATATTTGAGGAAAAATTGCAGGAAAATCATAATTTCTTAAGAAATGAAATAAAAAACATGGAAGATAAATTTGAGAAAAATCATAATTTTGTAAGAAATGAAATGAAAGACATGGAAGAGAAAATGAAAAACATGGAAGATAAATTTGAAAAGAAGTTTAAAAAACTACAGGAACACAATAATGTCATTGAAAGATCAATCTCTATGGTTGATGTTGCCTCTGTTAATCAAGTTAGAGAAGACACTTCTGTAAGTTATCAAAAAGCACCTATCATCCTGCCAAGTCATCCAATTGGGCTACCCACTTTTGATGGAAACATGTCATGGGAAGATTACCATTCCTTGCTTGAGACAGCTGCTGACATACATGGCTGGACACCTGCAGTGAAAGCTGCAATGCTTAGCCTGTCACTCCGTGGAGATGCATTAGCAATTCTCCAAACAATCCCTATGGCTGATAGACAGAACTTCGATGTGCTTCTGAGGCACATAGAAATGAGGTTTGGCCATCAACACATGGATCAACTTTACCATTCACAACTCAAGAATAGGATCCAGAAGCCAAACGAATCACTCCAAGAGTTTGAAAGTGATATTGCCCACCTGGTAAGAAAAGCCTACCCATCTGTGAATGATGGAGTATATGAGACTCTAGCCATTAAGAGGTTCCTGGATGGTCTTCGGGAACCTGAAACTCAACAAGCTATTAAATTGGCTTGCCCTCAGACACTCAGTGAGGCTTTCACCCAGGCTTTGGAATTCGAAGCAGTACGACAATCAGTGAAGGGTAATTCCTGAGTCCGGGCTGTTGAAGCAGAGGATAGGAGTGATTAGTCTCTGGAAGAATTGGTGAAGAAAGTCATAGAAAAGTTAAGAACAGGAAGGAGGGAGATACGTTGCTGGTGCTGTGGAGAGAGAGGGCACCTGTGTAATAAGTGCCCAAATAAATCAACCACTGAGAAGAATCAGGAAAACTAAAGAGGGTTGATGTAAAGGGGCAACCATCAACCTGTAGACAGAAGACCCTCTCCCCATGTACAAAACCAGTTGTGGCGGATCATCTGCTACTGCTGGTTGACACACATGTGATTAACAACTTTAGTTTGTTTATAGTTGCTACCAATATATTCATTCAATTTGTGTAATCAATTCAGTAAAGTCATGTTGTTTACCAATCTTATTTTCCATGTTTTCTATCATTGGAAATATTAGTATCATAGGAAATATTAAATTTCCTATATTGGTGACCCCGATGTGATCAAAAAGCAAACATTTTTACAGATAATTCACCAAATTCACGTAAGTAATTGAGTACTATGGAAGAACAAATTGCTGATCTGCGGGAGCAGAATGCACAGTTGCAGCTTCAGATAGCTAACTTTCATCAAGCAAATCAACCCGACCAGCATCCACTGCAACAACAGCCTATTCAAAACCAGGTGGATCGGGTTTCAGTAAAATTACCACTATTTTGGTTGGACAAACCTTGTTTGTGGTTTCTTCAAGCTGAGTCTCAGTTCACCCTGTCCAACATTGTAAACGAGATAACCAAATTCCATCATGTGGTGTCTCAATTGGATCAACGCACTGCAGCCGAAATTGAGGACATTATCACAAACCCTCCTCCGCTCAATCCATACATGTTCTTATGTGACAAAATTATTGAGCGTTTATCCGCATCTGAGGGGCAACGCGTCCGACAGCTCATCAATGCGGAGGAACTCGGCGACTGCAAACCATCACAGTTTCTTTGTCATCTCCGCTTTCTCGTGAATGCGACCGGCATACAAGACAATTTTTTGCATCAATTATGGCTTCCTTGTCTCCTGCTGAATGTTCAAACTATTCTCGCATCGCAACCGGAGTTGGCGCTTGATAAACTAGCAGAACTAGCTGACAAGATCATTGAGATTACACCATGCACACCTACTTTTTCAGTTAATGCAGCATTTCATGGTAAAAGTACAGAGAGTGAGTTACTAAAAGCAATTTCTTACTTACAAAAGCAAGTCGCCGAACTGTCAGCTTCTCACTCACGTCAATATCGTTTTTGTTCATGCAGCTCCAGCCATAACTCTACAAATAGAGACAAATCCAATACACATGAAAAGGCTAACCAGAAGGAGGGCCTATGGTGGTACCATGATAATCATCAAGAAAAAGTTAAGAAATGTGTCAAACCATGCAGCTGGTTGGGGAAACAACCAAAGCAATCAGTAAAGATGGCATCTGGTTGCCCCTCATCTAACAGCCATCTTATTGTCACTGATAAAAATTCTAAAATTAATTTTCTAGTGGATACTGGCTCTGACTTATGCTGTTTTCCTTGGCATCAATTACTAAAGTGTTCTCCTGTAAATTACGAATTGAGTGCCGCAAATGGAAGCAAAATCAAAACTTATGGATTCCTAACCCGGAGTCTTGACTTAGGACTCCAACGCAATTTTTTATGGAGATTTGTGGTAGCTGATGTTGACGTACCAATTATTGGTTCGGATTTTCTTTCTCATTACCACCTTGTACCAGATTGTTGCACAAAACATATCATTGACGCCTCCACCAGACTTAAAGCTCCAGGTTTACCTCAATGCCTGTCACAGAGCAGCATCAAAACTATCCAGGATTCCTCTGCTTATTCTCCTCTCCTTTCCAAGTTCCCAGGGGTAACTTGTCTGCCTGGTTTACTGTGAGATATAAAACATGAGACTGTCCATCACATTCGAACAACTCCTGGACCTCCAGTTTCAAGTAAAGTTTGCCAGTTATGCCCCGAAAAGTTGAAAATTGCTCGCAAGGAATTTGATGACATGTTAAAAGCTGGAACAACTCGACCTTCAGAGAGTTCTTTGTCATCTCCGTTACACTTAGCACCGAAAAGTGACTCTTCTTGGCGTCCCTGTGGCGATTTTTGCAAGTTGAATGCTCGAACAATTCCTGATTGTTATCCAGTATGCCATATACAAGATGCTACTTATTTTATCGATGGATGCACAATATTTTCAAAAATTGATTTGGTCAAGGCTTATCAGCAGATACCAGTCGCTGACGAGGATATCCGTAAAACCGCAATTATCACTCCATTTGGCCTCTTTGAATTTCCTTTTATGACATTTGGTCTGCGGAATGCTGGACAAACCTTCCAACGATTTATGGATGAAGTTTTGCATGGATTGGATTTCTGCTTTGTTTATATGGATGACATTCTCATCTACTCACACTCTAAAGAGGAACATGAAGATCACCTTCGAAGTGTTTTGAAATGTCTTGCAAAGTATGGCCTAGTCATCAACCCACTAAAATGCATCTTTGGGGTCTTTGAGATCACTTTTATTGGGTATACCATATCTGCTGCCGGTATTCGAGCACCTGAGGACCATGTAAAAGTGATTCAAGAATATCCTTTACCAAAAACCGCTCAAGGGCTCCGTCGTTTTCTTGGTATGCTCAATTTCTATCAGAGATTCATACCACACGCTTCTGAGTATGAAGCTCCCCTACATAGTGCAATCAGTAATCCACTTTTAAAAGGCTCTCAACCAATTGGTTGGACACCTGAACTTGAAGTAGCGTTTGAAACCTGCAAAAATTGTATTTCTTGAGCTTCTCTTCTGGTCCATCCCTGAATTGGCGTACCACTTGGTTTGTTTACTGATGCTTCTAACCATTCAGTTGGGGCATGTTTACAACAACTGGTTGAAAGCATATGGCAACCTCTTGCTTTCTTTTCAAAAAAATTATCTTTGAAAGAAAGTGGCTGGCCAGCGTACTATCGTGAGCTACTTGCTGTTTATGCAGCGGTGCAGCATTTTCGCCACTTCTTAGAAGGACATCCTTTCACTATCTACACAGACCACAAGCCTTTAGTCTATGCTTTTCAACAGAACCATGAAAAACTTCCACCAATTCAACTCAACCAATTATCATTCATCTTGGAGTTTTCAACGGATATACAATATGTCAAAGGTACCCAAGATACACTTTCACATATTGAAGCTGTTAATGCAACCCTTGATTATGAGTTATTGGTCAAATCTCAAGAAATTGATGAAGAACTTCAGAAGATAATGCCAGAGAATTCTTCTCTTTCATTGGAACGTGTGCCCATTCCTGGATCACCACTTACTGTGTTCTGTGATGTATCTACAGGGAAGCCTCGACCGTTTATTACACAACCTTTTAGAAGACAAGTCTTTGACAGCCTCCACAACCTGAGTCATCCTGGACCTAAGGCTTCACTCAAGTTAGTCAGCAACCGATTTGTTTGGCCAAACATGAACAAGAACTGTCGAGATTGGGCTCGTGCTTGTAATGGTTGTCAATGATCAAAGATTACTTGACATGTCCATGCTCCTTGTGGAAATTTTGTGACACCAACAAAAAGATTTTCTCATATTCACATCGATCTGATTGGTCCACTACCTCCAGCACGATCTTTCAAATATTGCTTCACAGTCACAGATCGCTTTACTTGATGGCCGGAAGTTTACCCACTATCTGACATAACTGCAGAGACAGTTTGTCATGCTTTTTTGGATTGCTGGATATCTCATTTTGGTTTCCCAGAAACTGTGACTACAGATCACAGGACACAGTTCACTTCCCACCTCTTCAGCACATTTGCCAAGCTGTTTGGGATTCAACTCAGAGGTACAACAAGTTGGCATCCTGCATCAAACGGCATGATCAAGTGATTCCATCAGCACCTAAAGGCCGCAATTATGGCTCATGCTAAGGTTGATTGGGTTGAAGCCTTGCCTCTAGTACTTCTTGGTATTCGATCTGTTTTCAAGGAAGATATCAAGGCTACTACATCCGATTTAGTCAATGGGGAGACTCTTCATTTGCCCTTTGAGCTGCTCTCTTCAAAACAACAAAACAATGATCTCGACATTTCCGACAGCTTTATTTCAAGCTTAAGAGAATTCATGTCACAATTACGCCCAATTCCAGCAACAAGACATGTTCAACCAGGGGTGTTTGTGTTCAAAGAACTGTCCACATGCAGCCATGTTTTTTTGAGAGCAGGGCCAATCTTAAGGGCACTTCAGCCACCTTACACTGGCCCCCATGAGGTTGTGCAAAGAGATGACAAAACTGTCACATTGAGGATTAATGGTAAACTCAACAAGGTTTCCATTGACCGGGTGAAGCCGGCATATATTCTTCAAGACGACCCACCTCAGGCTTCCCAACCGGTTCCAGGTCCAGATGGTGTGACGAAAAAAGTGTGCTTCAAGATTTTGGATGGCCACATCATCTGCCCAGGGGGGTGATATGGTGGATCATCTGCTACTGCTGGTTGACACACATGTGATTAACAACTTTAGTTTGTTTATAGTTGCTACCAATATATTCATTCAATTTGTGTAATCAATTCAGTAAAGTCATGTTGTTTACCAATCTTATTTTCCATGTTTTCTATCATTGGAAATATTAGTATCATAGGAAATATTAGTATCATAGGAAATATTAAATTTCCTATACAGTCATTGCAATGTTATCTGATAAACCCCACAGTCTTTACATTAATGGAATGGTGAATGGAAGCTCCTATAAATTACTTATAGATACTGGAGCCACTAAGACAATAATAAACTCCAAAACAGTAGCTAACCAGCAAGATATCTCACCAACAACCTGGAAGCTGACAACTGCTACAGGTGGGCCTGTGAGTGTCTGTGGAGAGATGATTGCCACCTTCAAGATTGGTAAGGCCTGTTTTAAACATTGTGTACTTGTGGCAGAGATTAGTGAAGAAGTCATACTAGGCTTGGATTTTCTTTCTACTTTTGGCCTAGAGTTGGATCTTAGAAGGAAGACATTGACCATTGGTGGAGAAGAAGTTGTTCTACACTCTGGAAAAGACTGTACAGCCCAAATACAACTGCTGAAAGAAATCACAATACCAGCAAGGAGCCAGATTGTTACTCATGCTACAACAAAGGAGGATGTCCCTGTGGGGATTAATGTGTTGCTAGAACCAGAAATTCATGAGGGGGAGCTTGGTCACGGTGTCCTAGTGGCTAGGACACTTTTTCTTACTAGCCAAGAGTTCCCTGTCCTCTTGATGAATGTGAATGATTATGAAGTTACTTTGAAGAGAAGTAGTACTTTAGGACATTGCTCACCAGTCACATCTGTCATACAACAAATGCAGACAACCCAACCACAGAAGAAGTGTCTCCCAGAGAAGCTGAAGGCCTTTGTTGAAGTATCCTGTCAAGATCTAGTCAAAGAACAACAAAATGAAGTAAGGGACCTCATAACTAATTATCAGGATATTTTTTATATAGGAGAGGGCCCAAAGGGCAGAACCAACATAGTTGAGCATGCAATAGATACTGGAAATGCCAAACCCATCCACCAGAACCCTAGAAGGTTACCTCTGGCTAAAAGAGAGGAAGCTAGAAAAATAATTAAGGAAATGGAAAATGAAGGCATAATTGAACCATCCAATAGCCCTTGGATTTCACTAGTAGTGCTTGTAAAAAAAAAAGGATAATACACTCCGGTTCTGTGTGGACTATCATCTTCTGAATGATGTCACCAAAAAAGACAGTTACCCTCTACCTTGAATTGATGACACACTGGATAGCCTGGAAGGTTGCAAGTTATTTTCGACTCTGGACCTGAAAAGTGGATACTGGCAAGTTGGACTTGAACCTAAGGACAAAGAAAAGGCTGCATTTTCAATCAGAGAAGGTCTTTGGCAATTCACTGTGATGCCATTTGGCTTGTGTAATGCTCCAGCAACCTTTGAAAGATTAATGGAGAATGTGTTGAGGGGACTGTCATGGGAAACTTGCCTGGTCTACCTGGATGACATCATTGTCTTGGGAAAGTCTTTCCAACATCAGCTGGAAAACTTGAAGCAAGTATTTGAAAGACTGAGACAAGCTAACCTGAAGCTCAACCCAAAGAAGTGCAATCTGTTTAAAAGACAGGTTAATTACCTAGGGCATGTGGTATCTGATAAAGGTGTGTCTATGGATCCTGAGAAGGTAACAGCCATAACCAAGTGGCCAGTGTCCAAAGACAAATCAGAAGTACAGAGTTTCCTTGGCCTTTGCACATATTATCAATGGTTTGTGATGGGATTCTCTGGTATAGCAAAACCCCTCATCAAGCTGACAGAGGAGAAACAGAGTTTTCTCTGGGACAAAAATTGCCAGCAGGCCTTCAACAGACTAAAAGAGTCACTTTGCCAAGCACCTATATTGGCTTACCCAAGAGTTGAAGGCAAGTTCATTCTTGACACTGATGCCAGCAACACAGCAATTGGTGGAGTACTTTCTCAAGAGCAAGATGGGGAGGAAAAGGTCATTGGATATTTTAGCAAGGTGCTGTCAAAACCTGAGCGTAACTACTATGTTACTAGAAGAGAACTGCTAGCAGTAGTGAAATCAATCAGCCACTTCCACAAATACTTATATGGATGTCAATTCCTGCTGAGAACTGATCATGCATCCTTGACATGGCTTCTCCGGTTCAAGTCTCCTGAAGGACAAGTGGCAAGATGGATCCAGCACTTGTTATGTTATGTTATGAAGGGACAGATTCAAAGATCCTCACATGTCAACCAAAGCTTATTGTGTGTCCCTAGTATGTTAGTTGGGCAAACCAATACCTGTGCCCTTTACAAGATCCAGGAGTTTTTTCCCTATGCTAACATCCCATTCATCACCTGGTTGTTTGCAGCCAAACAGAGCCCTTCTCCTTGCCCCAAGTCTCTTGCAATCCAGTATGATATGCTTGGCAGTCTCTTCAGACTGATTGCAAAGCCTACACATCTGACTTTCATTTCTGAGTCCAATTGTGTGGAGATATTTCCTGAAGTGGCCATGTCCAGTTATCAGAGCAATCAACTGCTTGACCTGACCTCTACCCAGCCTCACCAGCCAGTTGGTGAAGTAGGAGCTTGTGTCTGCTAGCAGCCTTTTGCCAAGAGCTTGACCTGAGTGACCTTGCCATTGCTGGTGGTGTAAGTCCCTGGACTATTTGTTTATTTTGTGAAAGGCAGTTGTTTTGCTTATGCCACAGCTTGGCTCTGGACCAAAGAATGACATACTGGAACCCTGCTTAGCAAGCCCATCTGCACACTCATTGCCACCTATGCCTACATGGCCAGGTACCCAACCAAGATGCACAGAGTTGCGTGTTGCAAGCTCGCTGAGTGTTTTGTGACACTCCCACACCAATTTTGACTTGATTTCATTAGAGTCAAGAGCCTTGAGGGCTGCCTGACAATCTGACAAGATTACTATATGCTTGTCACAATAGCGTCTGGCAATGCCTATATTGGCACAAGCCATGATGCCCCAAATTTCCGCTTGAAAGATAGTACAGTATTGTCCCAGACTTGCACAGATTTCTGTTCTGGGTGATTCACTGTATACCCCATAGCCAGATTTTCCTTCAATGAGAGAGCCGTCTGTATACCAGACAAGGCTGCCTCTCCTGATATAGGGCCCTTCCTCAGACCTCCACTCTTCTCTAGAGCAGAATTTAACAGAAAAAGGTTTAGTGAAAACCATCTCCATACTCATGACATCTGAAGTCATTTCAAGCACAGGGCTGTGAGCAACAGCTTTGGTGATTGTGCAATGGCCTGTTCCAGACAGGCCTTCCCTCCATTGGCCTGTGACTTTCAATCGATAGGCTGATTTTCGTGCTTCTGCCTTGATAAAAATACCCAAGGGCAGTAAGCCAAGAGCAACTTCAAGAGTTGCTGATGGGCTGCTCCTGAAAGCTCCAGTGACTAGGAGTGTGCCCATCCTTTGTAAACTTGTGAGTTTGGCTGTGGCTGTAATCTGGTTCACCTTTGTCCACCAGACTAGTGATCCATATGTGACTTGAGGCCTTATTACTGCCTTGTACAGCCACAGCGCTATGTGAGGCTTGTTCCCCCACATGGAGCCTGCAAATCTCCTGGACATCATAAGTGCCCATTTTGCTTTGTGCAGTATATTGTTCAAATGATTGTTCCAAGTCAGCTTGGAGTCGATAGTCAGCCCTAGGTATTTGACTGTACCTGATACTTTGAGCTGTGTTTGTCCAAGTTTCAACCAGGAGAGAGACTCCAGGTTCTTTTTCCTTGTAAATGGAACAACTACAGTCTTTGAGGGATTTATACTTAGTCCCTCTCCAAGACACCAGTCATTAACAAATTGAAGGTTGACATTCATGACATCAGCAACAATATTTGTGAACCTTCCCTGTACCATGAGGACTATGTCGTCTGCATAGCCCTGGACAAAGACGCCTCTACTAGTGAGTTCACAAAGGAGACCATCCATCACAAGCTTCCACAGAAGAGGAGAAAGCACACCTCCCTGCAGACAACCTTTCGCAGGTATGATCACCATCAATTTGTCTTGAAGATCAGCCCTGATCTGCCTGGAGCAGAGCATGGCCTCAATCCACCTACATATAGCAGACTCAAGACCACGCCCATGCACTGCCTGGACCATGGCCATGTAAGTTACATTGTCAAAAGCGCCCTCAATGTCCATGAAGGCGCATAGAGCAATCTCCTTGGCAGCAAGGCTGTCCTCCACCCTGCTCACAAGCTGATGCAGGGCTGTTTCACAGGACTTACCAGGCTGATAGGCATGCTGATTCCGATGAAGAGGAGTACCTGAAAGCACTCCCTTTCTTAGATGTCTCTCCACCAGTCTCTCCAGCATCTTCAAGAGAAACGATGTGAGATTGATGGGGCAAAATGATTTTGCAGTTGAGTAGTCTGCTCTTCCTCTCTTGGGAATGAAGACCACCCTACTGAGGCGCCAGGCTTGAGGGATGTACCCATAAGCCAGACTTGCTCTTAAGAGTTTGCACAGGAGGACCAAGAGATGGCCCATTTAACCTTGGAAAGTGTGACAATACGTCTGGCTAAAGTCCAGCTTCCATGATCAGCTCTTGGCCGTGAGCCCATTTCGCTGTTGCTGGACATGCCTGAGCAAGCACCCTCAAAAACACAGTCAGGAAAGTGGGTCTCAAGGAGAAGTTTGAGACTTCCACCAGTCCCAGTGGTATATTGTCCCCCTGGTGACCTCAGAGTTCCCAGGAGGCCAATTGGGCTTGAAGCTAAGACACGCTGCAGTCTTGCTGCCGCCCTAAGACTATTTACCTCCTGTGTAAACAGTCTCCAAGAGTTCTCTTTGGCTTTCTTGATTGCAAGGCTGTATTCTGTGAGTGCCCTGTAGTATGGTTCCCAGATACGGCTCCGTTTGCAATGGTTATGAAGCTTCCTGACAACCGCCCTTCTGCGGTCAAGGTCAGCAGTCCACCACTTAGTATTAGTACGACTCTTTCCCCACCACAATGGACAGTTGTCCTGAAAGCAGCTTATGATTGCATTCTAAAGATCAGAAGCAATCTGATCAATGTCTGCAAAGCAGGCAACCCTCCTGCCTAATGATCCAGGTTGAGACAGGAGGTCAGTCTTATAGAGTGACCAATCTGTTCTCCTCGGATCTCGATAGCAGGATGAGCTGCCTTCACTTTGCAGGTTAAAACAGATGTACCTGTGGTCAGACAAAGAGGCCTCATGACTTACGTGCCAATTGTCAATGGCCCTAAGGAGTCCTTCTGAGCAAAGTGTAATGTCAATAACCTCACTTCGATTTCATGTGACGAACGTCAGATGGTTTCCAACATTACAGACATAAAGATTATTAGATATGAGAAACTGAAGGAGAGCCTCACCTCTTGGATTAGTGTCAGAGCTTCCCCATCCGATTGTGTGATGAGCATCGGCGTCACAACCTAAAAGGAGTTGTTGTCTGCCAGTGCAAGATGACTCCACCAGAAGTTCAAGTTCTCTTGATGGAGGAAGGTCCCCGGAGTCATAGGGCAAGTAAACCGAGCCTGCAGTTGTGCTCCATTCCTTGCCTTCATTGCTCCAGGTTATAGACACCGCAGTGAGATCTCTGGAACAGAATTCAGTGAGTGTTAGGCAGTCCATACCTCTCTTCACAAGTATGCAGGTTCTGACATTTTTGAGAGAGGTACAGTAAATTAACCTACCCTTGGTATTGCCCAGGCCTGCAACCTTTCCTTGGTGAAGCCATGGTTCTTGGATCAGTACCAGGTCAAATCCCTCTCTGAGGAAGAACTGGCAGAAAGCAGCCGAGGCTGCTTTACTGTGATGTAAATTGATCTGAAGGACCCTGGGCATTGTCCTTGACTGTTGATTCAAATTGAGGAACCTGCCCTGATGGGGTGGATCCTGATGGGTTTGAGGGCAAGGCAACTTCTGGAGTTACCTTGGGGTTTGGTTCTGGTTTGTTTATATTTTGGAAATTCATGTGGTTCCCACGAGCAGCTAGGGAAGTGGAGTCAACCCGGACAGAGCCCCGCATGCCCGGGCAAGGCTACATACTGCAGGAGGTTGCCTGGTGTCCTGCAGGCACCGTTAGAGACACCATACAAAAGGCCCAGTGCCATCCACCCATCAGCATGGTTCACATCACACCTTGGGTTGGCCTGTAACAGATAGAGGAAAGGGTGGAGGGAGGGGCTGGGATGAAGAGCAGGATAAAGGATAGGTTTCTAGGATAATGAGGTCAACAGACAGTTGCCCTTTTAGTCGCCTCTTACGACAAGCAGGGATACTGTGGGTGCAATTCTACTACCCCCAACCACTGGGGACATCCAGCACTTACAAGAATATGACTTTAAATTTGTACACCGAGCTGGAAATAGTCACCTGAATGCTGATGCCCTTTCTTGAAGACCCTGTGAGGAGGACTGCAAACACTGCTCATGCCAGGATGGGAAGGAAGTTTTGGTACATAGGACAACTATTGCCAATGACCACTGGCAAGGCGCTGAGTTACTTAAGGATCAGGAAGAAGACCCTGATCTGAAGCACCTTTGGTTGTGGAAACGTTCTGCAAGAAGACCTAGTTGGCAAGAAATAGCACCTTTACCACCACATGTCAAGTCCCTCTGGGCACAATGGGACTCTATTGTAGAAGACAGAGGAATCCTGAAAAGGAAGCTAGAGAATGCAGCTGGTGATCAGCAGAGGCTGCAAATTATTGTTCCCAGGAAAAGGATTCCTGAAGTGCTGAGACAAATACATGATAGAGTCTCTGGGGGCCATTTTGGAGTTCATAAGACACTGGAGAAAGTACGAGAGAGGTTTTACTGGCCAAATTCAAGCAAAGATGTCAAGAACTGGTGTCGCAATTATGCTGTTTGTGCATCTGCAAATGGCCCCTTGCATAGAAAGAAGGCCCCCATGAAACAATACAATGTTGGAGCACCTTTTGAGCGAATAGCCATTGACATAGCTGGACCATTTCCATTATCTGACAGTGGGAATAAGTATATCCTGGTAGTGATGGATTATTTCAGCAAATGGGTCAAAGCCTATGCCTTGCCAAATCAAGAAGCAGTCAGTGTTGCTGATGTAATAATCAAGGAATTTGTCAGTTGGTTTGGTGTCCCATTAGAGTTACATTCTGATCAAGGAAGGAACTTTGAGTCTTCAGTGTTTTCCCATATGTGTGAGGTGCTGGGAATCCATAAGACAAGGACTACGCCCCTTCACCCTCAGTCAGATGGAATGGTGGAGCGTATGAACAGGACCATGGGAAAATACCTGTCAAAAGTTGTATCCAAGCATCAGCGAGACTGGGACCAATATCTTCACCTATTCCTGATGGCATACCAAAGCTCTGTCAATGAGTCTACAAAACTTTCACCAGCCAAGGTAGTGTTTGGGCGAGATATTAGACTTCCTTGTGACTTAAAGTTTGGATGTACACCTGGAGAGGATTTGGTAGGAGAGGACTATGTCACCCAGTTTTGGAAACAGATGGATGAGATTCATTAGATTGTTCGAACCAACATCCAAGGAACCAGTGACAAGATGAAAGAACGCTATGATATCAAGGCAGATCATGGTGGATACCAGCCTGGAGACTTAGTTTGGTTCTACAACCCACAGCGACATCAAGGGTACTCCCCTAAATTACAGACTTCCTGGGATGGACCTTTTGAAGTGGTTACTAGAATCAATGATGTAGTCTACCGGATCAAGAAATCTAGAGGAAAACCAAGAGTTGTCCACTTCAATCGACTGGCA
Source organism: Conomelus anceps (assembly GCA_948455865.1). NCBI lineage: Eukaryota > Metazoa > Arthropoda > Insecta > Hemiptera > Delphacidae > Conomelus > Conomelus anceps. The sequence continues at coordinate 82,583,327 of OX418216.1, read as the reverse complement.
CCATTCCAGGGAGACAATACTGCAGGTAATGCCCAAGATGTGAGAACTATTCAACCAGTTGATCCCAACTTTGAAGAATTTATGGCCAGTTTGGACATGTTCCAGAAAGCTGAGGTTACAAAAGTCTGTTATCAAGATTTGTTCACCCTACCATAAGACTATGCTCTGGCTCACTGTGTAGCTAAAAATCTTGGAGCTTCTTGAGGTATTGCTATGGTCTTTAGGAAAACGTTTGGAGGACTTTATGATCTGGAACTTCAGAGACCAGCTGTTGGAAGAACACTACACCTTCAGAGGCAAGGAAAACAGCTCTTCTGCTTGGTGACAAAAGATCAACCTCAGCAGGAGTCCACCTATCAAGCCTTGTGGGAGAGCCTAAATCATCTGCGGAATTGTCTTCAAACTCTGGGAGTGAAGCAGCTTGGAATTCCCCGATTAGGTTGTGGCTATGATGGGTTAGACTGGAAAATCGTGAGGCCAATGATTGAAACAATCTTCAAGGAAACTGGGATTACCATCTTAGTTTGCATGTTTGCTCCATGGGCAGCTAGTCAGTTGTATCCAGTATGGCCACCCCCAATCTGCAGACCTGTAACTGTTCTATGACAGAACAGTCTTAAGGAGGGAGCAGTGCTACGGCCAGGTGACAAGTTGCGTATGTAAAATCAGCTGGTAATACCAAATGGAATGTTTAGAATGTTTGGAAGCTTTAGAAGGTTTCTGATAGAGAAATAAAAATAGTTAGTTCGTGTTAAGCAGTTGAAGTGATAATTTCCAAAAGTTGTTCTTTAATAAAATCCGTGTTTAAAACGCCTCTGACTGTTTTCTTTAGGTAAACTCGTAACAATATAAAAGCCAAATACCCCTGGTTCACTGACTCATTCATCAGCGTTTCTCGAAAACCAAATGGCTAATTAAGTTTAAATTTGGTACACATGTCCCGTTGGGGCTCTAGATGCATGCTAAGAAAGAATTCTGAAAAAATCCAGAAAATACGGTCAAAAGTGAAAATTTGAAAATCATGCATAAGAAGTATGGAGTTGTGAATTGAATAACTGTGCCCGTATCCATGACAACAGATGATTAACAAACAAAAGTGCTGGTTCGATTCACGATTTTTTACGAATTTTAAACCACCCCCTGGCTAGACGGTTAAGGCGAGCGAAGCGAGCCTGCCGGCTAGTACCTTATATTGGTCAGGGAAAATTGTATTAAAGGTCAGGGAATTTTTGTAGCGTACTTTGCTAGTCACCCTGCTGTGAAGAAGATTGCAAAGAGGACATGCTGAGGAGGACTATGGTGGTTGCTGATCTGGAGGAGAGAAGATTCAGAAGGAAGATCCTGAACAGAAACATATGAGGACCTGGAAAGAGTGGTGCTCCTAACACAGCAGGATGAGTCCCGGACTCTTCATATCTGAAGAATTAGCTAAGAAGTGTTATATTTTGTTTTTAAAAGTCCCACAAACATTAAACTGATAGCTTTAGAATGTGTTATAATGAAATACCAATTGAACAATATGAATCTAAGAAAGTAAATTTCGAGTTTACTTAACAGCATACATTTCATAAAACGGGTTGAAGCTTGGGTGGCTAAAGGGTGATGAGTGGCACCAGAGAAAGACTTGAAAATGTAATAAATTCTAGTCTATTTTTGTGGAACTAGTATTGATTTTTTATTGGGCATGGAAACTATCCACCAATACCTGGATATACATAGTATAATTTGTTTTAAAATATGAAAATTATTAAGACTTTAGAAATAACTTCAATGCAGCTTACAACTACTATCAGCATTAGAAAAATCAACGTTTTCAATCTTGAATTAACAAAAGTTTTAATTGCAGATGTTTACTTTTAGTAATTTCTATAGAAATATAATGTAGATGGTGATGCACAAACCCTTTTAAATGAGAGTTGGGGAGGATCCCAAGGCCGAAAAATAGTTTTTAAGGTCTTTTAAGTGCAGCTCTGAGCTATTTTTTTGTAATCCTACATTTCTCCTATATTTTTCATTCATTCATGCCATTCACTTGAAAATCACAATAAATCCTATGGAATTGTGGGAAGCCAATACAAATGGCCTTTGGGACAGAATAATTTCTCAAGTATAATAAAAAATATGACAAACAAGCTGGAAAGCAAGCAAGCCGCCACATTTGTGATGATTGTATTGTTCCCTCTCTGTCACTGCTCACAGTTCTACAGTCTTATGTTTTATGCTCGTCGTACAGTGTATTGTGTCTACAAAAAGTGCAATGCATTTCGGCGATTAATGTGAAAGTAACTGTGATTGTAATTGTGATAGGGGTTTTAGGATAATAGAACGTCATTTAGACTATAGAGTAAGTGCATCAATTATTATTGTGTTTATTGAACAGTTTATAAGACATTTATTAATTTTTATTGGCTGGCCTACCTCGTATTGATTTACTAGTTTTAGACAGTAATTATTCGTCTTATTGAAATATTCTTCGGTAGTTTGAAGTTATTGAATTGTCTAACTGGAGTGTCTAATTTGATTGTTTTAATAAAGTTTCGTGTGTCTCTTCCAATTCCAAAAGGATAGAACCATAACACACATTGTAAAGCAACCGTTGTCCACCTGCTTATTTAGTTCTCATTTATTTATCTATCTAATTACCCGCTTACCTGGACAGTACTATAAGTGCAATAATTTTTCAGTTGATTGTCGGAATATTTGCAATAAACTGAATTTATTATTGTTGCCTGTACACAGGAAACCTTGGTACCAACTTGAAAACTTCTGCTAGTCCAAGCATATCACCTCAGCACAGACCTTCCAGCTGGACCCCCTATCCTCCCACCACTCCAGCTGGTGTGTATTTGTGTATATCTGTCTGTTTTTGCTTGTGTTTCGTCCATCTTTTCTCTCATTCTAATTGAATTATTTATTAGAATTGTGACTACTTTTAATACATTTATTTTCAATTTAGAAATTTATTTTCAAGCAATTTTGTATAAACTCAATTTTTAATTGAGCTTTTTTGGATCATAAATATTCAATATTTTTTATTTCCTCAACAAATATTTGACTATATTAAGCTTTTTCACTGTTGATTAGTTTTTTACAAAATCATTTCGCATGCCTATTTCACAATTCATTTGCTTTTAGAGATACTGTATAAAATTTAATATGATAATCTTTCTGTAGAGTATCATGTTTATCACTATTCCTAAATTTGGTCAACTGTTTAACTCCCAATTCTAAATTTATGTTGAACTTCTTTTCTGTAGATTCAAATTTATTTTCAAATATTGCAGCCCAAGTAATTTCTTGGGATTTGCATGATACATGTTTTTAATTTTCTGGCTAATCAAAGTCATTGGTTTGAAGTTTTAGTATGAAAAATGCAAGTAGTGTTTATACTAAATAGTTTAATGAGATTGACTGCAACTCTTGAGGTCTCAGGTTCGATTTCTGACTTTCAGCATGGCAGATGCCTGGTTTAGATGCATTTATCTTGTAAATTCTCACTCAACATAAAAATCATTGTGAAATGATTTCAAAATTACCTGCATTGTTCCCTGTCCGTAGAAAACAGTTCCAGCCGATTTACTGTTTAAATTCAGTGAAATAAACAGATACAATGGATTATTGAAGGACACGATGAATTTACATAAAATAATTATAGACTATTAGTTGAATGATAATGTTAAGGGTTCTATCACAAAAATAATGCTGGCAAAATGTAAGAATAAAACTAGAACTTTATTTACACAATGAAAAACTTCACAGACTTATCACATAAGAAGTAACACAAATATGTACAGATTTAGTCAATGAAAACCCTCAATTACTTTGAAGAATAATAATTAATATTTCCAAGATCAATTGTTAGATTGATTCATCTGATCAATCCTTCATTAGAACAAGGTGTTCTGCCAGAGAATTTGAAAGAGGATAAGATCTTGTCATCTTCAAAAGTGCTGTTAGAGAAAAGGTGGAAAACTATAGGCCCATTAGTATTTTATATGTAATTAGTAAAATATTTGAAAGAGTAGTTCTAAATCAATCACCATCATCCAACTCATTACGCACGCACAGGTCTCAGACCTATGTGGGCTTCATCCTCAACAAAAAAAAAAAAAATAGCAGCCATAGTTTCTGTAGTTGAAAAAATAATAGATATGACAGATTCAGGTGATGAAGCTGCTGCAATCTTCTTAGATCTATCGAAGGTATTTGATTGTGTTATTCATAGAACTTTATTGGAAATACTGCAAAATGTAGGCGTAAATGGGGTTCAACTGAAATGGTTTGAATCATATCTTGTTGGGAGAAAACAAGGTGTAGAACTAATTACAGTAGTTGGGAGTAATAAAGTAGAGCAAATCTGATAAATTGGAGGCCCAAGCTGGAGTGCCTCAGGGTCAATACTAGGTCCATTGCTTTTTTGTTATATGTCAACCGTTTACCTAAAGAATTAATTAGTGGTAGAGCCCTCTTATTTGCTTATACATCACTCATTTTCATCAATTCCGTTCTAGATCTTTTAGAAATAAATGCCTATATAGGTGTGCAGTCCATTGTCCAATTCTTAAATCAGTTGAAATTAATAATAAATAGTAAAAAATGCCAATACCTTCAATTCAAAAACAAAAATAATTCAGAAGAAGATAGGGCTATAAACGTGTTTGTAAACGATAATCAGCTAGACCAGGAAGAAAACATTGCATTTCTTGGAGTTTTGTTGGACAGACGATTGAGCTGGGCTCCCTACATTGAGAAAATATGGTGTAAAATTTAATCTGGTGTATTTGTCCTGCCACAGCTTGCTAGATTAAATGACAAAAAGCTGCTCTTACAGTCACATATCAGGTATGCTGTCTCAGTATGGGGCAATTCATCAAAACAAAACCTTGATAGGGTTTTTAAGATCCAAAAGAATGCTGTTAGGTGTATGGAATGAGTTAATAGATTAGATTCGTGTAGGCCGTTGTTCAAGAGACTTGGTCTCCTAACTGCCCTTGCTTATATGTGTATGAAGCTGCTTTATATGTAAAAAAATTGACACACGATTATAATACAAGAAGCCGAGGAGATTATTACTTGGTGAGTCACAATAGTAGCTTATTCAAACAAAAGCCTTGTTATATTGGTAGGAAACTCTACAATAAGCTACCGCAGGTTTTAAAGAGTCTTGAAAATACAGAAATATCTAAAAAAAAATATATAAGGGGCAAAAAATGTCACATCAAAATTAAGCCTCACCCCAACTAATTGAATAGTAATTATGGTAACTAGTGTATAAGATAGCTGATCTGACTTGTCTTATACTCCTTAACTGGAATCTCCAAGACGTAATCTACAAAAAAAAAATACTTACAAGTAATGTGAGCATCATCAGAAAAATATTATTGGGTTTTTATGGATTGATCCTTTTTATTTAAAAAATTTTCATTAATGAGTATCTTATCTCTTACGTTGAATACCTTGTCCATGTATAATCAGGGAAAATAAAATAATGTATAATCATTAAAAATAAATAATAAATCTCAAATTCATATTGAATTTCAGGTAGTCCTGTGAAAAATGCAAAATCACCATGTGAGCCCAATTACGGTAGATCACACTTTGATAGTGCATTCAAAACAGCAGAGCCGACAGGTGAGATTAAATAAAAATTATTAACTATGAAAAATTATGATTACTTTGAATGTTTATTCAAGTTTTAATAATATTGTAAACAAAACAATACTTCCAATTGATTGAGATACTTTTTATTATTCGCTGTCAGGTACAAGTCTACGTTTTTCATGTGCCGTTATTAAGGACCCGACAGGGCCTTCTTGAAATCGTGCCATTGTCCGTCCGTCTGTGTTCTAGTGCTTGAAAGGAACATTCTAGACACAAGAAACTTTGTATATAGCTTCCTCCAAGTGAGATTACTATTGATTTTGGAGTTTGGGGGTCGAATGTTGAAATAACTATCATGTAAAGCAAATTTCCACTATAGGCTCTAGGTTAGTTTTGGATAGTGAAAATAAAAACATTGGATAACTGGTGCTGTTTACATTTTTACAAAATTCAAAACATTGGACATTACCAAGGCTGATGCACTGCCCAATTATCCACCTTATTTTTACAGTGCAAGGGTTGATTATTTTACAATGCAAGAGGTTTGTGTTGAAATATTTTGTTAAATTATTTTAAATCGTCGAATTGAAAAAAATAGAGATAAAATATTGAGGCATGATATATTATGAGATCTGTTGAACAAGAAGAAGAAGCAAAACTCTTTTTCAAGAACTGCCGATGTGCATTTGTTGTGAATAGCATAAGATGCTAGCATACTATGTTTATAGAAATCAAAGCCGTTAAATGTTGTACATGCCTATCTGCACTACTTATAATAATTATTATTAAGGGCCCGACAGGGTCTTATTGAAATCGTGCCATTGTCCGTCCGTCTAGCGATTGAAAGAAAGATTCTATTGAAACTTGCTTTATAGTTTTGAAATAGTCCAAGTGAGATTGCTATTGATTTTGGAGTTTGGTGGTTGAGTATAACAGTTATTATCCTACAACTGCTCGTAAAGTAGCTCTTTACATACTGAAAACCAGTGGCGTAACTAGAGTTGACTTATGGGGGGGGGGTTAACCCCCCCCCCTTCCACCGGTCAACCACTCTTACATATTACTCTCATCAAAAAAATCTCAGTATATAGATATAATATATATTATACAATAACCATGTAGGGTAAAGGAACCAGAAGCTGACGACCCCCCCCCCCCCCCCCCCCGCCAAGCTGACACATCTTCATATTTTTTCTTATTATTAAGGCCATAGTGGGTAGTTTTGAAATTCAAACCATTGAGAATTAAACTGGTATTTTGTGCATAAACTGGTACCATTGAGTCATGTGCTAGGCATCATTTTTGATGGGGAAAAATACTTAGAGGATAAGCTGTCAGACAAGAATCCTTTATTTCTAGGTGGAATTCTTTAGGATTATCGAAGTATGTAAGAGTGTTTGAAAATCTCAAAGTACTGTCAAAATAATCATTATTTAAAATTAACTAATGCTTAGAATTCTAGAGCTTGAATATATATTGATTATACCCTGAGTTCACCTATTAGGGGATGATTTTCATATTCTATGTTAATTGGGGGGATGTCAACGTATTAAGTATATTTTTCAGCACATACACAAGTAGCTGACATGGTATGTCAGCCACTGGGGACCATGTCTGAAATTTTATTTGAAATTATTGTTGATATCTCCAGTATGTGTAGGCTAGTATATGTTTTATATGTATGATTACCATTTGATATATATGAAATCAAAATTAGCTCATTCCTTACCTGATACGTATATCAGCTACTGAAGGTGACAAAAATAGGGGTGTCAGCTATTGGTATAGATGTCAAGTGATTTTAAAATCTAAATTAAATTTGTATCGAAATTTATTCCAATTTCAATTAGCCCTTTAAATGACTTGAATGATTTTTTTTTCAAATTCAAATACTTTATTCACTTGAATAAAAATATTAAAAACATAGAATACAATAAAATTTCAAGTGCATTCCTCATTAGGCTATAGCTGTGTGGAGGAATGGTTTGTCTCTCAACATCAGAAATTATACAGTAAATAAGAAAAGACAATAACAATATCTTATAAAATAGAACTAAAATGCTGCTGCTATGAACTAATGCCAGTTATATATACTATACAATAATATAATTATGAAGAAAAAATACATAAAAAATATATATTCTGAATTTGTTTTTATTAATTCAGAGAATAGTTCCAAAGTTAATAGATAATATTCATGAATTGACTTACTAAGGAGGTGTCAGCTACAGGTTCCTTTACATTAGCTTCAAATTAAATAAATAATCTTTCTAATTTTTACTTTTTCTAATTGATTTTTAACAATTTTTTTTAATTTCTTCCAAGCAATGGAGGGGGTTACGACCCCCAAAACCCCCCTCCTCGTTACGCCTATGCTGAAAACTGATTGTAAACTACCTCTTTACTGCTCGGCGAGCGGTAAAATGTTTTTCGTTCGCCAGCTGTTTACGCTTCTCTTGTGATTTTCACGCTTGCCAGCTGATTTTAATAGTTATTTATGTATTAAGAGCGTGAAGCGCGACTTTATTGCTCGAGCCAAAACATTTACTGCGCGACGCATAGCGGAGCGCAGTAATTTTGCGAGAGCAATAAAGAAGCTTCACGCGCGAATTACATACAATATTTTTCCTACAACTGCAGTTCTGGATTCCAACACAATAAAAGCTTGTAGTTTGTAACATCACAGACCGTGCGCGGATTTGGTTAGCGTGCGCCATTGTTGAGGTTATGTCAATTTCACGGAATCTGTGATCCACCAATGAGAAGGCATCAAAATCAAAACAGAAGCGTAAAGAAAACAGCTGGCGAGCGTAAAGTACTTTACCGCTTGCTGAGCAGTAAAGAGGTATTTTACAATTAGTTTTCAGTACGTAAAGAACTACTTTACGAGCAGTTGTAGGAAAAATAAATTTTTGAATGTTTAAAAAATGGGTCCGTTTACTCTGGATCACTGATCACGTGATCCGCCAATAAGGAGACATGACAGTGACGCCATTTGCAAAGCAGTGACTGCGCGCATGCTAAAATCTGTGATGTTACGAACTACAAGCTTTTATTGTGTTGGAATCCAGAACTGCAGTTGTAGGAAAAATGTATGTAATTCGCGCATAAAGCTACTTTTTTGCTCTCACAAAACTATTGCACTCCGCTGTGCAATGTGCAGTAACTTTTTTGGCTCGAGCGTAAAGTTGCGTTTTATGCTCTTAATACATAAAAATAGTTATGATGTAAAACAGATTTCCTATATATAGGCTCTAAGTTGGTTTAGGCTAGTAAAAATCAAAACACTGGCAGCTATTGCTGTTAACGTTCGAAATTCAAAACATCGGAAATTACCTGGTAAATAGGTATTAACATACTTCGGTGAGGCTCTGAAAGGATTAAAGAATGCTTCCAAAGTATGGAAAAATTTATAAATTACAGAAAAAACTGTCCATGCCCTTAAAAGTCAATAATGAGCCCATCGTATAGAAGTCGGTCGCGCTGAATAAAATCAAGTCGTTAAATGACTTAGATGTATTGACTGCAAGTCGTCAAATTTACAATAAAAAGACAATATTAACAATGCATATCGTTATCGAACAAGAAATCCAAGAATAAAATCAGTTGTCTTAAGTGCACAAAACAATTTTTCAAATGAATGAGTGTTGAAGAAATATGATGATGCAGCCAGAATAAGAGTTTTACAATAAGAGTGAATGTTGAAATACAAACCAGTCAATATTGGGTTTCCATTTGCTTCTTTATCCGAGACTATTTTGTGACTCAAGAGAGCAGTTTTTCCCAAAACAGAACCATTCTCTTCAACTGAAAGTAAACCAAATGTTTGATTAATCATTTTGTGAAACCAAAACAATTATTGTTGTAGGTCATCAAATACCGTAAACGATGATTATTTAAAGCTTATGAAACAGTCATGCATTATCATTATGCATTATATTGATGTATAAAACTAATTTCGATGAAATAATAGCTTATAAGTTGAATCAATATTCATTATGATCAATTGGCTCTGTAAAAAACTAACCTACAACAATAATCATAACTTGTTTCTCAATAACTTTAATAATATTGTATTAGATAATATCATTATCATTATTACTGTCCACGATTCATTTTCACTTTGAAGAGCTGAATATCCAACAAAAAGAAATGGAATAATAAACCATGCTTGAAACTGATGCGATGAAGTTTCGTTGCGGAAATAGTAAATAACCAGCCTAGCATGCTGGTTTGAAAAACAAATATCGTGCAGAACTAGCTCAACTCCAGATTCATTAGTTCTACACTCACTCAGTTGATACCCTTGCACGGAAACTTCCGGCAGAACTATCCTATCTGAAGATGAGCTAGTACTGCTCTTATAATATTATGAAAAACGTATAATTTTGATAGCCGAAATAAACATTGGAAACTTCTGCTCCAAGAGAAAATACATATATTTTTCTTGGTTTATGTTAATGCTGGACATACAATGCTGCACAAGAATGCTCCTGAAATGCCATAATAACAAAAAACCGGAATTTGACAATTTTTGGGCATAGACTAGTTCTGCTCCAAGCATACGAATGATGTTTATAGAAACCGAAGCATTTGAATGGCAAGGTAAGTAGTGAGGTTAGTGTGCACCTTGGTTGAATGGTGCATTTGCCTACCAGCACAGCATGTAATAATAATAATAATTATTATTATTATTGTTTAATTCGTTGGGTCCTTGGATACTCTGTTGTATCGGTTTATTTTATGTAAATTCGTCGAGTCCTGGATACTCCATTGTGGCGGTTCATATCTTCAGTTTTTGGGGAGTTTCAAGTGCTAACTTAGGACACATACAAAAATGTCACCCTCTGATCAAATAGTTGGAGTATTATTAGTCAGGATATCAATTCGTCGTCGATTCCCATGCTCACTCAAACAGCAATACTAATCACGTTATTTTTCAGCTGCTAAACAACCACCCAAATCTGCTGACGTATTTGGAGACTTACTGGGTAGCCAAGGATATCAGTTCTCATCCAAGAAAGATGGTGGGCCCAGAACAATCAATGAAATGCGTAAAGAAGAACTTGCTAAGGATATGGATCCTGATAAGCTAAAGGTATATGTAAAAAATTATAAACGTGTAAATTTAATGATAATTGGGCGTCAGGAATCCTTTATTGTTGAACATTTCAATATATAGAATAAGATCTAATAATTTGAACATTCACAAAGCTTATGCATGTTTATAAAATTGTATCAAACAAATAATGATAAATACAGTGAGCGTGAATAGTAAATGCTGCTAAACAATGACAATGAAAAATTTATCTTATTTATACGTTGATTTGTATTTATTATTACTATTTATTATGATTGTATTCTCATTGCTATTTTTTTATAGTCATCAATTATTAGTTTTAATTAGTTGGCAAGTAATTAGTTCTTAATGGAGTAATCTCAATTGTTCCATATTCTTGTATGCCTCTTTTCAAGATTATTTATGCAAATGTCATCGGCGTTTTAATAAGTAGTGTAGTAAATTTATCCCCACCATTATCATGTTGTGTAGTTTTGAAGTTAGAACGGTATGCTTTTTCATTCTATATTTCTGGCTCGAAATCGCAAGTAAAATTAATCTGTTCTTTGTTATATCGTTGATTGAACATTTTTTAAGAGTATCTAAAACCCACTAGGGATTTTTCCATTATTTGAATAAAGAATAAAGAAAGAACCTTTGTGTTTTTAGGTTTTGGAATGGATTGAAGGTAAAAAGAACAACATAAGAGCATTGTTGTGCTCAATGCATACTGTTCTGTGGGAAGACGCCAAATGGCGATGTGAAATGCACCAACTAGTTACAGCATCCGACGTTAAAAAAGCATATAGGAGAGCCTGTATTGCAGTCCATCCAGATAAGGTAACTAACATATCTTATTAAATTAATATCTAAGAATTATAAATTTGTAATTTTCTCTCTTAAACTTGCTACAGTACTTACTGTATACAAACTTGGATTGTGCATAATTCAATTTCTAATATCAGTCTAATAATATTTGAATGTGAGTACAGTCAACTCCCGATTATCCAAGGTGATAACTGGCAGGGCCATCATGGACGATCGGAAATTGCTTGAGTACCGGAAGATGTACCAAGGGCACTGTTCTCTTCTCGCAGCATCCACCCGCTTCCGCATTACACTTCCCCGCCGCACCATATACTAACCCGAATAATCTGGAGTTGACTGTTTTATATTATAATGTTATAGATTATAATATAAATATAGAATAGAAAGATGATTTATTACAATAAAGCAAAGCATACAAAAAATAATGCATTGATGCTTTGAATAATTTTTTGAAAATAAGAATGATATTTCATAATCAGAAAATCATCAAAGACTTGGCCGAGGTCGTCAGTCGAGTAGGTAATGTATTTACAGTTTTCTGAAACTAATTTATCTCATCTACCCATCCAAATAAAGCAATATTAATTGATACGGTACTAGTTTTAGCAGAAATAGAAATAGCAGATTTTGGCCCACCGCTTACTGCTAAGAAAGAATGTGGGGGAAATCAGAAACTCTACTTTTTTAGACAAGCAACTGAAATTTTCTAAAGCATCAAACAAATGCATACACAACTATTCAATACAGTATACAAAGCTGTAATATCCGATACATTATGCCCTAATAAATACAAGAAAAAGAAATGAAGAATGCTTGAGAAAGAAAGAAAAAATATTCAAAACTGGTCTACTTAATTGAATTAAATAGTCAAATTGATATATAAGACAAGCTAATAATAATAATAATTATTATTATTATTATTATAAATTTTAATGTTATCATTACTATCAACATCAACACTATTATTATCATACTACTATTGAAATGAAATAATTAAGAATATGTTGGTTAACTAGGAACCAGCTAGCTTTATAATAATTACGTTTGAATATTAAACTCACTCACCTACCAGTCCCTGTAACGAAGAGCATCTCTAAGTTAGCCAACAAAGCGATTCCAATCCTCCACTACCATTCAAATAACCGATTTCTGCATTTTCATTCATATGTGCGCAACCAAACCATGATTTTCTTATCCTTCTTAATACCATACCTACCCAAAAAGCGAATCATATTTTTTCTTTTTTTTCTTTGTAGTGGCGAAGGTGATATTGTGGAAGGTATCCATAATGAATTATAAGACGAAATTGTCACAACCACATTTATTAAAACTTTAAGAAACTAGTTTCGGTTGTTACACCATTATCAATCTCAATCAAACTCCGAATGGTTTGATTGACTCAGAACTTCGGTTTGATTGAGATTGATAATGTTGTAACAACCGAAACTAGTTTCTCAATGTTTTAATAAATAATGTGGTTGTGACAATTTCTTATTATTATTCATTGCGAATCATATTCTCAATTTCCCCACTGTTACACCAAAATAACACTAAAATCTATTCTCTTCTCTATCCGGTCTGAAATTCAATGGTAGCGTTGATGCTCTCGCCCTAAAAAGTATATTTATGAACCGGCCTTTGAAAATATCAAATAAGTCGGATCTTCCAAGTATATCAGCGAAAATACCATGATCTATCCGCTCAACACGTTCTCTCCATGCAATACATGTTGTTTGGCTTACTTTGAATAGCATTTCTTTCATAGAACATATCCACCCATCATAACGCTTAGCAAGGTTCATCCAGACTTTATATCATCCTCATTTCCTAATGAAAAAATCATAAGCGATTTCAGTGGATTCCTTTTTACATTCAACTTTATTTTTTTTAATGGGATATAACACATCATTTCAGTGTAAAATTTCAAGAAAAAAACAATGGCGTAAACCATTTCTCAATAGGTGCCTTTGTTCTCGATTTATAAGCATTTAAATTTGCAATTTTGGGAAAATTGTTTTAGCAATAAAAAAGGTAGAACGCACTGCATGCAACTTTTTATTGAATTTTTCAATCATAAATTATCTAATAACTTAAGTTTAAACGGTGGTAAGACGATAATTAATAAGTTATTATGTTTATTATTCACTAACCACATTTCAGCTACTAATTTCAGCCACATTTCAGCTATGTTAATATCAGCCAGTAGGTATCATTAGCACGAAAAAATGATGAAAAAAGTGTTTTATGATGTTGGTATTATTGAAAATGAGTTACATTTCGGTTGTTAGATAATTTATGAATGAAAAATTCAATAAAATTTTTTATATAGTGCACTCTACCTTTTTCAATGCTAACACAATTTTCCCAAAATTGCAAATTTAAATGCTTATAAATCGAGAACAAAGGCATCTATTGTAAAATGGTTTACTCCATTTTTTTCTTCTTGAAATTTCACACTGAAATGATGTGTCATATGACCACCTCCCATTTGAAAAAATAAAGTTGAATCCAATATTGTGGATCCAAGATGGCGGACAAAAATTTCAAAACCAGCAAAAAGTTGGATTTTTAAAACTATGCAGATCCGCATAAGCTTCTTTCGCAAAGAACGTCTCAGTTACGCAATATAAAGCCGTTTCCATACTTAAAAATCACCTTGTATGGATCGCAATAAGCTTTATTAGTTTATCGCATACATACAAATCGAGACAAGAAACTGATCTATATATCTCTAAATATCGTTATACAGAACAATGCAAAATAGCTTGAAGACAGCAAAAACGTTCCTAAATATCCAATCTTCTACTGAATTAGGACCGGATCCCAAGTAAAATAATAAAACCAACCTCATAACTTCATATTACTACATATTCAACCAATAAAATCCATCCCAATTTTAAATTCACCTTGGAACTTGAACACAATAACAGTATCTACTTCTTGGACATCACTATAACAAAACAGGAACATTCATTCAAAACATTTAAAATTTACAGGAAGCCCACAACAACTGATACAGTAATCCATAACACATCAAATCACCCAACCCAACATAAGCACGCCGCTTTCAATCACATGCTCCACCGGCTAACGAACATTCCTATGTCACAAGAAGATTACAACAAAGAATTGATTACTATAAAATACATAGCACAACAGAAAGGTTACAAACACATACTAAGGCCCGTTTGCACAGTATAAGTTTAACCTTTAGTTTAAACCAAATCTAAAAGTTCTGTGGTTTATTATTATTAAACTCTGAAATTATTTAAAATTCGTTTTTCAGTCTGAGTTTAAACTGTCTGGAGTTTAAACTCTACTCTAGTTTAAACTAGCCAAATGGGAGGTTTAAACCAAATAAAGTTTAGCTGAATAATATCAGGTAACCTCATTTATGTTATGTTTGTTGTACAGTGAACGATAGGTTCTAAAGGAATAGGAAGATAGGTTATAAGAAAGTACGGAAGAGTTTATTGAGATTTTCAATGAAATTGAAGATAAGGATCACGATAATATTGTGACTGTAGTTCCAAAAGGAAGAAATATTAGTCAAAGAATTAACCATTTTAATTCTGGGATGAAGACGAAATTTTTAAACGTTTTCGCTTGCATAAAGCAACTGTTAATATAGTTTTAAATCAAATAAGACTATAATTGAATTGAATTGAATAAGACACTCAATCAAAAATACAACAACTTTGAACAGTGCTCTTTCCCCTGAAGACATGTATTTAATAACTCTCAGATACTTTGCTTCAGGAAGCTTTTTAATTTACCTGGTGATCAATGATCATAGTGGAATGCATGTGAGTACGGTTAGTAGAGTAGTGCATAAAGTTTCTTGAGCAATAGCAAGTCTAGCTCCAAAATATATTCGTCTTCCAAGTTCCGAAAATGAACTGAAAATTTAAAAAAAGATTTTCTCAGTAAGCCACTTTCCAAATTATATTGGTGCCCTGGACTGCACTCATATAAGAATCAGTTCTCCTGGAGGTAAAAATGCAGACATTTCGTATCAAAACAACATCGACAATCAATATTAACCTCAATGTGAAAATCAAATCTGTGAGCATGGCATAAATTTCATTCATGACAAACATATATATTTTTTGTAGTGTCAACGAAGACATTTTATTGCAAACCAACTAGAGTTAAAACTTTTGGTTTAACTTGAATTCGATTAAGATAAACTAGTTTAGTAATTTATACTCTGCAACCGGGCCTAATAGACTACTGCACAGAATAACAACAAAACCAATCACTCACACCAGCAACAAACAGGATGACAACCCCCATACATACATCACACTTTCATACCTCAACAACAAAACTCACAAAATAGCAGAATCATTCAGGAAACTCAAATATAAAATAGCTTACAGAACAACTAATTCACTCAAAAAACACCTGCATTCTCAGACAACACCTCAAAACAAGTACAACAGATCTGGAATTTACAAATTGAAATGAAATGACTGCAACAAGTTCTATATAGGACAAACGGGCAGGACATTCACCACTAGATTCAAAGAACACACTAGAGCCATCTCACACCCAAACACACAATATTCAGGCGCTTCCTTATAAAATTCTACTGTAATTCTATCCTCTCCCGGCACCTTATTATTACTTGTCTATCCAGTACATAATTTAACTCACACATATCCAGTTCTTTCTCGAGATGTTATTTCTAGAGTACCCATATGAAATGAGCTCTATGAAATTTTGCATGGATCTTCCTTTAAGGAATGCCCATCGATGTACCGCATGTGTAAAGATTTTCAAAATTTGCTTGCATTTAAAGGATATTTAAAAGGAAAGGTATTCAGGCCTTCTTCTATAGGAAACATACGCTTTTCAAAATGACCTTCTCCATCATATGCTATTGGAATCAGATTTTAAGATAGCCCTCGGGCCCTCTTGTTCATCTAGTTGAGCCTCCATATGAATTGAGTAACATATTAGTTTTAAAAGAACAAAAATCATCATTTTTAATATTTCAATTGAGTATAATAATAAGTGATTACTTAGTGACGTCAGAGGCCCTGCACTTTGTTCAGATGCGACCTGACAACTCTGGCACCAGACCTGGGCCAGCCAGGTTTCGATATTATTATTATTATTATTATTATTATTATTACTAACTAAATGATAACTATACAAATTCGATTAATATTGCTCTATAAATTCATTCTTCAGCCATGTGAAATCTGATCTGATTTGAGAAACCAGCTGCCTGGAAAATAGAAACACAGCCTTAATGACGTGATAGAGTGACTTTTCGTGGAAAAACAGACATGAAATAGACGACGAAAATTGAATCAAGGGTTTGATAATTGTGTTTAATTTTGCGATGGTGGTTTTTATCAAGTACATCGAGTAAGTTCCACTATGAAAGCACCCTTATTCTTACGCGTGAGGTCTACTGTTCACAGAACTACTAATTCAATGTTATGGCATGATAAATAGATTGCAAATTCATTCGTTTGAGTTGGGTATTTCAATTGAAAATTATTTATTTTACAGCACATGGGAACTCCCAATGAGAATATAGCCAAGCTGATATTTGTGGAATTGAATAACGCGTGGAGTGACTTCGAAAACGATGCCAGCCAACAGAATATGTTTCAGGCCGCTTAATTAACTAGTTAATATTAAGTTTAAATAGGCTGCGGTAATTAGCCTAGTCATCTGTTATATTAGGTGGTTATTCCATTCGTATTGAGACTTTCAATACATAATTTATTTTCCGGTTATTTAGCTTTAATAGTTTTAATTTAGTTATTGAAGTTAAGTTACCTGAGTTTTGTATTTTTATATTGATTGCATTTCCAATATTGATTGCGCTGGCCGTAGACTACATAAAAACGCTGTTGCATTGAAATATTTATTAGCAGTACTAAAAAAATGAAAGTTTTAAACTTACTTGAAAAAATATTTAATTTGATTTTCTTTAAACAAAATAAGTTCTCTTGTAGCAAAAATTCTGAACTTTAACTGTATAAATAAATTACTCAAATGCAGTCATTTTATGATAAACTTTTCAGTTAGTACTTTTCTCTCAATCACTTACATTCTTTCAGATAGGCTGGCAAGTGCTCAGTTTCTTGGAGTAATTCAATTATTACATAGTTTACAGATTAGCCTGGGGGCTAGTAATGAAAAGAAGTTATATTTTTTAAATAATCAATCATGAGCAATAGAATCTTGAAGATCATACATTTCTTAAAATATTGTACTGTAACAATTATGTTTTTTTTTCACTTGTTATATTCTTCATCTACTATCGCTACTAGTTCCCTACTATCCTTCAAATGGATTCTTATTTCTCTTTTCATTAATCCATATTAACTCTGCTTTATAAATCTCTTTCTCTTTTTTTTCTAATATAGTACATATAACCATGTTTCACCTTGATTATATATGAATTTAAAAAAAGTGATCATAAGACTGTGTGATGTTGAACATTGTTACTACCCAGCATTCGTTTTCAATTTGCATAAATTTGCTCGCTGAATTTTCCCTTCCTTGACCTTGCATAAATGCTCAATTCTATGATTTGCGTGTGTCTAGTCTAGTAATACTTAGCACAGGCAACTTCTCGTTCTGTTTTGTCTGTGCTAGTAGCTACTCTTTTAGGAGACCCTCACGAGATACATCGAAAACGAAATAAGTACTGATATTTATTGTCAAGTTTGATATTTTTTCGTTGACTGTTAAAAAATTACTGTTATTACTTTAGTTGTATTTCCTGAAATACTAGTTCTTTAGAATTTATACTTTTTAGTTGACTTGAACTTCACTTTCACATATTTCTTAACAATATTTGAGCTGGAGTATTTTTGAAAGATATTAATAATTAATTAATTGTGAAATATACACAACGTTATTAATTGCCTTTTAATGCTGCAAACCATTCTGAAATATCTGCCACTGTAGATATTTACAAGAGATTAGTCCAGTCAAAATAGCGGAAATTTCGAGTGATAAAGGAAAAAATTCCTACATGGCTGAAATCGGGATTTATGACCAGAAAACATGCTGAATAACATACTAAACGTTCCCAAGAATCCTAGCTGTGCTTCGGCCGCCATCTTGGGGAAACTAAAATAGTTGCCCGACATTATTTTGGGTTTTTCAAATTTGAGACCAAATTAAGCATCAGACAGAAAATGTTACTCCTGCCTTTTTTCTAGACAACAGATTTAAAACGAATTGATACCAGTTAAAGAGTATGATGATTTACGCATTTCAAGACCAATTTCACACTTCAAAGTTTTGAAATTCCAGAGTTCGAGCCATTCAAATGTTGAAAATAACCACTTTCGTAGTATGGGAGGCAAATCACTGGTTACCCCTGAAAACAAAAATCTTATTTATTAGCCAAATTTAACATAATATGATATAATTATATAATATCATTTTATTATAATATCAGATGAATCTGGACCTCTTTGGTGAGCTGAGACGAATGAGCCGTCGATTGATCGGATATGATGAATCGTTCAATAGTTATGGAAAACAAATTCGAAACAAAATTCAGAGGATATATAACGATCCCTATGTTTTGGAAGAATTGTTTGAGCTCTCTAGTGAAATGAAGTGTGTTTTGGGGGTGCATGAAAGTTTTTTAATAAATGCAGCTCAAAAACCACTGATAAAAGGTAAAATTAGTTTAAAATTGTAGAGAACTCCATTTTCCCGTGAGGAATTTCGAATTAAACATTTAGGTCCTGCCTTTTAATTATTCAAAATTCAATTTTCCATAAATTTCACCAAAATTTCGAAAAGTTGTATTTAGAGGTACCTAGTATGTGTAGTATAGTACCTAGTATGTGTAAATAGTATCAAATTTTAAAAAAATGTTTTTTTTTTAAAGGCAAGAGTAACCATTTTTGACTAACACTTGGTTTGGTGACAAATTTGGAAAAAAATTTATGTCGGACAATTTTGCAGCTTTCCAAGATAACGAGCAAAGCACAGCTAGGATTCTTGGGGACTTCTAGTATGTTATTCAGCGTGGTCATAGATCGCTATTCCAACCTAGTTGCAATTTCTTCTTTGCTTTTGGCTTAATATTGCTGTCAATGTCTGCAATGGTGGACTTTTTGAGTATGATATGCAGCGTTAAAATGAAATTCGAAATCAATTATGTTGTAGAAATGCTTGATTTCTAAAGTCCTTATTTACGCGTGTTTATGTCGCATGTGTTTATGGGCTGCATTCTTATTTGAATAGTCTAATCTTAATGTATTACAAATAAATCAGGTAAACTGAGTTTTAGCTAAACTAATTAAAGGTAGGGACTAACATTACAGTTTAAACTTTAGAAATTGACCATTTTTAAGCACATAACAAACAGAAAGAATGAAAGGGGAACTGAGACCAAAATAATTTATCTTCGATCCTTAGGCGTTAGTCGATGGAGAGACAGCGAGTGCAGCACAGAGATTCTTGTAGGAGGCCAAGGCTCTACAAGGGCCGTAGTGTCAATGAGGAGTGGTAGTATACCTAGGGAATTTTACACCCATCCCCTTTATGTATAAATTAATTAAATATAATTTGCAAAGTTTATATTGGATGGACTGGAAAATACGTGCAATAACACAAACTGGAGATTTCGAGAACCATTCATTAAAAACGGGAGCACTAGACTTAGGCTACATCTAGTGATGAATCTAATAACATTGAATAAGTTCATCTACTGTACAATTTTCACTTTTAATCTGTAAATATAATATTTCCCCAATTTTATTGTATTTCTTCGCGGTGAATTATTTTAAAAATATCATTTCTACTCATAATCCCAAACACATATCTCGAATATAAGTGGGTCCCTTAACTTTTAACCTCTAATATTGTCAAAAAAGTGCAACTTATTCACAAGTGAATACGGTATGTCTCTTCGACTTGAATTATTTGTTTCAATTTTTGGTTGTTCACAATAATTATACTGAATGATCAAATTGATTGAATAATTTGAGGGTGTTTGGGCAACTGACCTATTAAAATAAATTCTTGTAAGATAGAATTCAATTTCATCTATCTAACCGATTAAGGCCTTTAAATAATAGTAAAATACTTATAAAGTGTTTCAGCATGTATTAAATATGTATTATCCATTTCTCGTGTTGAGACCATCTCGTGTCTGTTCAGATTATAGGTTGGTTTATTTTTGTAAAAAATGTTCTAACTTGCTCTATGATTATAGTATTAGAGTAGGCTTATTCATTAATAAGAAAGTGTACAGTATATTTTTCCAAGATTTATCGCTCATAACTTTTATTCCTGATTCTTCCACTAGTATTTTTATTTATTGCAAATGTGTAAAGCTTCCTGTTATCGAATGTCTAAATTGGTTGAACAATCAATATAGTTATCCTATAGCAATTTCCAACGATATACTGAATTCAAATTTAAATCAAATTTTGATTTTTTATCGCTCTGCTAGAACCCCATTGCATGGCCGTGATTGGATAACTGAAGTAGATAATTAAATTGAATAGATTTCTCTTGTTTTATGCTGCATTTAAATTGAGAATGTAATTTTGAAATCTGATTTTTCTTGCTAAATACTGCAAACTATTGATTTTATTTTTATGACAACATTTAAATACAACATTCGCATCTGAAATACTATTTTTTTCAACCGGGTCAATTGGAATAGTTCCTTTGAAAATATTATTGTTCATAGTATTTTAATTATTTTTTCCTTGCAAACTAATAAAACATCTAGTATTGGTAATGAAATTAAATGTTTTGAGTCTGTTGCTTTGACAACGAATTCATGTATTAAGTTGCAGTGATTTCCAATTATGTATCAAAGTTATTTTGTGTGGAAAAAGATTGACTGGATTTCTTTTGATAAGAATGTTGGTGAAAGGTGCATTTCAATTTATCAGCTTTTACAACATATGTAAAAATAAAGTCTCAGCAGGAGACTGTATTGTCAAGTTGTACTGTAAATAGTCATAATTTATTGTTCAAATAATAAAGATCCATTCATAATTATCATATAAATCACTATGTATAGTCTAGATTATCATCTTGTAAATCATTTGAATGAATAATGTAAATTAGTTGCATGATGCATAACATTTCTCTGTACTATTTAATGTGATATTATAAGATATGACAAGTCTCAGTATGTAAAAAGTGTTTTAAATTATATTTCCAGTGTAAACCGCCCTATTTTAGTCTTCATTATTGAAATACTTGTTTATATAGGCTTAATTTACCAAAAATTGAAGAAATATGTAATTATTTTTTATTGAATTAGCTTAATTCGGTTCCGTCAAAGGTCTTTTCAGAAAAGTCCTCAATTTATTCAAAAAATCTTATAAGGGGTTAGAAGATTACTTACCTTGATTATCCATTGTAAAATCATTATAAATAGCGCAAAATTTATTTTTATCCTGTTTATTTGTTCTACTTAATTAATTGGCTCTGGTTTCTAAAATTTAAATACACACAATAATTAGCAGAATGTAGAGGTGGTTCTAAGATGCAATCTTGTAAGCGACGTTTCAGTTTGTTAATTCATCTATTTCATCGTTTTATACATAATAGCGTATCCTACTGTTACTTCAAATTTTATCAAACTTTTAAATATACCATAGTTTTATATTTTTCCTAAATTTGAATATTCTTTAATGTTTTTTTTTTTTTTAATTGAGTCGATATATGTATGCAGATGATTCAAATGTGTATTATAACGATCCAAATGATTTATTTTACAAAATTCACAGTGCTCATAATGCTAATTATTTTCCTATTTCAAATATCCTCTGTAATGTCAAGTTATTTTGTGGAATTTCGTTTTTTCAAACTGTCAATTTCGAAATTGAGGTATTCTATGATGACAGTTGTCATTTAAGATTTGTGAGGTGTAGTATATTTTTAATTGAAAACTTTTACTGCTACTGTGTAACACAAACTCTCTTGTTCATCCTCAGTGCTTGCTTACCAACGAAAGGAGGACTACTTATTCCTTTTCCCCGATAATAAACCGTAAAATGCGTATGCATGTGGATGTCAAAGACGTATATAGCTCTGCATCTCTCAGAAATTATTTGATTTTTAACTTACCGGTGTAACTATTATCTCATATCTGATCACAATGTTACGCTGCAAATCGCCCCTTAAAAATTGATCGAACTGTGTAAACGTTCAATTGCAATAGCTAAAAGGTAATAGGGTTGTAACAAAAAAGTAAAAATATAAATTTACATTCATCTGCAGAAATGCTGTCTGAGATTATTTTCGTTCATTTTTTTGCTGTGATATCTTCTAGTTTTAGAATTTTTTGTGACTACCTATCTCCTTGATTTCATCAATATTAATAATTATAAATAAATGGCAATAATATTTATCTAAGTGTAGTGACGTTTGGAAAAATAGGTTGAACGGTCATTTGATTAAATGATGTAAAGAAAGTATGAAAGTTAGAAATGTAATAAAGTGTAAATTATTGCAGCATATAAATTTGTATGATGCTAATTGACATGAGAATTTGATCTCATTTTATTTTTATGCTCCAATTTGCACGAGAGATAGGCATTCATCATTTGTGTATAGAAATATTTAAATTTGTTCTATGATAAATTATATCATCACTTAATGGTATTCGAATCATTAAATTAAATTGAAAAAATTAACTAGAACATGAATAATGAATTATATAGAAGTTGGTGTATACTCAGCATTCAACAGAATTGTATTTACTCTAAATCGAGCATGACCTTTCAATATATATGAAGGATTAAATTTCGATCAGATATATTATACAGTATATGATAAGAATGAAGTTTATTTTAGATGAATGTTACAGAATATTATAAATTTTATTTTTGAACCATGAAGCCAATTCTTGGATTGTTTGATGAAAATTGTACGCAGTTGTTCACAAATAAATCTTTAAGAAAAATAAATCGTGACAATATTAATTCAGTCTAATTTTTATTGTTGTTGCTTTATAAATGTAACACAGTTACCGCAGTTGAGGACTCCTGTAAGTCAATTACATAAGTCATGTAAGTTAATTTCATGTGAGTCAACTGCAAATTTATTTTTCATTTTCTATTTAAATTATTTCATACTGTAGACTGGGGTAGCTTTGGGACAGCTCGTAATTTCTTATTTAAGGATCTCTTGAAATGACCTACCGATTAGATTTGTTTGTAACAAGGCTCTTATAAACACCAGGTACACGCACCTGACATTTTGTTTCCAATTTGTCCAGTCATTTTCCTTCTGACTAAACTTGTAGTTCTGATTTTTTTGTATGTTGTTTGAACACATATGAGTAGTCTAGAACTAATTTTGCTCCGCCTAAAACCCTATGCTACTCTGACAATAATTGTCGAAAAATTTCGAAAATTGGGCACATTTTTGGTTTTTTGCTAAATATTTCCTAAGCCACTTTCAAATACAGTGTTATGAAGGGTTGGGGGAATTGGCTATATCTGGAATTCACTATATCTGCTTGCAAGTGGAACTGCCTATATGTGTACTCTTCGGGAACTGGTTGTATCGGGAACTCACTATATCTGCATGCAAGGGGAACTGCCTATGTGTGTCTTCCCCGGGAATTGGCTCAATTGGCTGTATCGGGAAGTCGCTATATGTGGAACCCCCACTCTATCACCGCTTGGAACGTGGACAGCGCCAAAGTGGGCGGATAACTAAGTGGACCAAGCACCACAACAACAACAACCTAGATCGGTTGCCATCATCACCTTAATATATTTAATTTTGTAAGGCTATTCTTTGCGTCAAAACTGGGGGCGTTTGGCAAGTTGTAGAAAGATTGATTGATTGATTGATTTCTTTATTCATGCAAATAATAGTTGGACAGTTACTAGTATAAAATACAATATATAGGCATCACCAAGTATTATTACATAAAACATTATCAGTTACTTATTACATAAACTTTTTAACTATATACAAACATGAAATTATTACTGAAAATGATTTTTTTTTTTTTTTTTTTTTTTTGAGGATGAAGCCCACATAGGTCTGAGACCTGTGCGTGGGTAATGAGTTGGATGATGGTGATTGATGAGTTGGACCTACAGTTTTAGGTGGGTTCCGAACCACCGGGAAGTGATTTTACAGCAGAGAACAGTGTCTTTTTTGCTGGCCAATCTAATAATATGATATATAGAAAAAAAAGGAAAAAAGCTTGGTGATACATTTGTATGATTAATCTAATTAATATGATATATAGAAAAAAAAGGAAAAAAGCTTGGTGATACATTTGTATGAAAAGGCGAAGTTAGGGACGGTGTCCCTCTCTTACACTTAACCTATAAATTCTACCTGATAGTGTCTACACATTATGAAATTGAATTAATTTTAATAATATTAAAAAAAATAAAATAAAATAAAATAGAATGAACTAATAAAGGGAAAAAAACTTATAGCCAACAGGGTTTTGCCAAAATTTCCCACGCCATCACTCTAGGGCTGAACAACCATAGACATTCGCTCAAGAAAATGCTTCCTCAGTGAAGAAGCAAAACCTGTCCGGCTCTCCAAATTCCTTATTGCAGTTGGGAGTGAATTCCATATTCGACAACCACTTGCAACAAATGATTTGTTGTAAATTGCTGTACGGTGGTTTGGAATTCTTAAAGTTCTACCACCTCCTCTTGTGGTTGTTACACTATTGGCTCTTCCATCTGCTACAAATTTAAAATTATTTTTGAAATATTTCGGATTACCATATTTCAATATGTCATTTACCAGTTTTGATATCCGAATAAGTCTTTGTTCCGGTAGTTTGAGGGTAGAGCTTTGTATATAATAATGAGTTATATGCTCATGTCTTAGGAGTGAGTATACAAAGCGAAAACAGTAATTCAAGCTGCGTTGTAATCTTTCACTTAGAGAAACAGTCATGTCATTGATAACAGCATTGCAATATGAAAAGTATGGAAAGATGAGAGATCTCACCAACAAAAGTCGGATATGTCTAGGAAGAGAATCTTGCATCTTTTTCAAAGAATGCATAGCAGCAAATACCTTTTTACAAGTCCCACTATCATGTTCTGTCCAGTCAAGAGTGTTTGTCATGGTTATACCTAAGTTTTTTTACAGAGTCATTGTAAGGCACTAACTGTCCATCAACATGTATTTTAGGAACTGAGTTGAAGTCAATTTGATTGATGAGTCGTGAATATCCTACTATGATTGCTTGAGTCTTATTAGGATTGAGTTTCAGACCATTCCTCTTTGTCCAATCAGTTATTCTTGCAACATCATCATTAATAATTCCTATAGTCTCGTTCAGTTTAGTAACAGGGCAACTAAGGTAGATCTGTAGATCATCAGCATAAGTATGGAACTTGCAAGACTGAATTGAGGAAGGGATGTCATTTGCATAGAGAGTAAAAAGAAGTGGGCCTAGAATGGAACCTTGTGGTACTCCCTGTAAAACATTTCTTGATTCAGACCTGATTTCCCCGACTGCAACGCATTGTTCTCTATCACTGAGGTGTGAACAAAACCACAAGATTGCTTCTTGACTAAATCCTAGAAGGTGAAGCTTAGCAAATAGTATATCATGATTGACTGTGTCAAAAGCTTTGGAAAAATCAAAAAGACATAGGACAGTACATTTCTTCTGGTCCATTGCCAGTCTTATATCATCAGTAACTTGTAATAATGCAGTTTCTGTTGAATGGTGCTTGCGGAAACCGGACTGAAAATCATGGAGGAGGTTATTAATTTCAATGAAGCTTGTAACTTGTGAATGAACTATTCTCTCAAGACAAATAATCTCTCAAAAACAAAGATGGGAGAGGGATCAAATTAAAGGACTCTATTCCGTGATGGTGGGAAAACTATTGGAATTTCCAGAATGTTAACATAAAATTAGATATAACGTAAAATGTTCTCCATAAGAATAGAATTGGAATTCAAAAAAAACGTCTGATTTGTTTACATCAATACATTATGTGATCGTGCTTTATCTTCAAGTCAGTGTTCAATATTAACATGTGGGTTACTTGGAATAGTATAATCTAAATTTAGACAGACATATGTTCTAAAAATGTTTTGTTTTGTCTACATTTCTTCACATTGTAGAAGACAAGCTAATAATTTCAACAACAGAAAACAAACCTCATAACGGACCTAACTAGTCACAGAGGAGTTGATATAATAGATATTCCAGAAAAGTTAGTGCTAAGAAATGAATCTATGATTAGTTTTATTTTTCATACAAAAATAACTATCAACAACGTTAATATGTTTTCAAACAACATATAATAATGTGTCCATTGAATGAACAATGTCATAATATTAACAATGTAATACTTGGAAACGTGGAGGGAGAAGCAAAGAACTACTTTATTGTGGACAAAATTATTACTGATGAACCCATTGAACTTTTAAATATTCCAATAGAATATCACACCATCAGGAATGCCACCACATAAACACCATATTACACTAAAAATTGGCGCTATATCGTGATATTGATAAGGAATATGAATCTCGGGTCAGGCTTGGTCAATGGCGTATGATGAATTGTGTTGGGCCTTTACGGAAGGTGCATAAAGTTAGAAATAATAACTGGATTTGGAAAGGTAATGCAATATTTTTACCAGGAATTAGGCTTATATCAACAGACCCTAATATGCCTTTCCATATGTCAAGAAAACAATTTCCAATCAGACTAGCTTTTTGTATTACTATCAATAAGTCCCAAGGCCAAAGCTGGGATATACCTAAGTAAACCAGTATTTACTCATGGGCAATTATATGTTACATTTAGCAGAGTTAAATCTCTGGAAGGAATCAACTTGTTTATTGTAAATAACAACAACCAAAGCAACCAAAAAGACTATTCTCACGCAAAAAATCTAGTAAACAGGGAAATTCTGACTCATAGGTAATTTGATTGTTAGTTCGTTTGATTTATAATACTGTAGTATAATGACTTGTTTTATGTATTAGTGTTTTTATTCAGGGATTTTTGCCCCTACAAGCCACTATAGTTATTATTAATGACAGATATGAAAATTATAGTTATTTTATAAAATGTCAGTAGTCAGTTGCTTATCAACTTGTTCTCATGAATAGGATGTCATTCAAAAATTCATTTATTTTCATTTAAAATTATTTTTTTTTCTTGAAAATAAGAAAATAAGTTTTTGTGTATCAAAAATTCAAGAATAAGAATTCAAAAAGCAAACATGAGAAAACAGTGTGTACTGTGGTGATGGTCATGAGTGCTTCTTCAAAAAATATTAGGCTATATCAATTTATCATTAAGTTCAGTATTTAATTGAATACTTCATGTATTTTGTTCTGCGTTTTGAGTGTAGTAGAACATGATCAGGCTTAATCACTGTTTCTGTTTCTGTCATGTCAATTACCTGTGAGTAGCTTGTAGATTATTATTTGTATTTAGTTTTTCTCCATCTGATTACAAAAATCATCATCTATACACAGTTTCTATAGTTTCCATACCTATCATGGTACATATGCTGTTTCGATTCATACAGACACTCACGGACACAGGATGCTTTTTACTTTGCTAAATTTATTATGTCTCTTGTATCTTGTGAAAGAAGAAATGGAGATCTATTTAATTTGGAATTACAAGGTCAAGTGTGAGGGTTTTCATATCTTTGACTTCCCCTGTCAAATCTCTTAGGTTCATGTCTTCATTATTATTAAAAATAAAGCCACGGTTCATTTCCGTAAAATTTGCAATAATATTACGTAAAGTCAATTTCAGAAATTTGGAGCATTTGTAAACAAAGAAAATGTTTGGGAGATACCTCACCTGGAAAAAATGTCTTCACCTCCATAAAAGTCACAGATTTGGCTTCGTATGTTAGTCAAGAGTTTCTGATCAGAGTTCACGCTATTCACACCATCCCTCTCCCGTTTCAAGATAGAGAAGATTGCATGTTTAATTGATGCGTGATTTTCTGGCTAAATGTGATTTTAAGTTTTTGCTCTCTTGTCTAAATTTATCTTCCATAACATTTTAATTTCCTTATTTCACGCATATTTATATTTTTATGTTTCTTGTGATGAAGCATGGCGTTATTGTACAATAGGCTACAAAAGTAGGCGTTCTATATAGTATGATTCTCTCACTCACCCTCACTATCTTTCACTCTCACTCTCACTCTCTCTCTCTCTCAAGTGTCGTAGTGGGGTGATAATATACTCGTATATATTGCAGTTCTTCACTCGAATTTATTCACCACTACTCCTTAATAATAAAAGCTTACCATTATTAACCACTCTTTACTCACAACTAACCAATGGCGAATTCTCCGAGCGTGCTTAGCGCGCATTGCCCGCATGCCTAACAAATAACGCGCAAATAAAAGAGAAAATATTGTTAATCAATATACTATACTAACAAATTAAGATATTAATGAAATATCAAATATTAAAGTATTTATGTTTGCCACATTCATAAGTCACTACATATCTTCATAGTTTTCTTCAAACAAGAATATAACTGGTTCTTCTTATTAAGGACCCAACAGGGCCTTATTGGAATTGTGCCGTTGTCCGACTGTCTGTCTGTGTAAAAGCTCTTGGAAAGAAGGTGGTCCACATAGTATTCCATGTGGACCCCCTGGGATCCAAGTCTATAATGACTTGGTATAAAACCATAATATGTTATACCTGAAAATAACCCAGGAAATCTACGCCGAAAATCTAAAGAAACTTAGAGGAATAAAAACAATATTCATATAAAAAATAAACAACTGACATATTGTACAAAGGGTATTTATAGATAAAAACTGATAGAGAAAATCAGAACGAATGTAGAAGTACTGGACAATGCAGAAAGAGAACTTATCAAGGAGGACAAGAAACTGATTGAGTCCAATGAGGCCGTTTAAGCAAAATACATAAATCTAAATATATATTTTCACTGGAAATGACCTCTACTAGGCTTGGTTCGTAATTATATTTAGTTTGTTTTAAAACAAATAATGTTAATCAAATAACTGGTGATTAATAAGAATATATCTATTACAAAATTATATTAAACAAATTAAACTGTTTAAAAATGTAGTTTCCTTGATATTTCAAATATTAAGTGTGTTTTCAATTAAATTTCCTCATACTTTTGTGATAATAATTATATTGTCAGGTGAGGAAAAAGCTCATAAACCAGAGTGTACTCTCGGGCCAGGCCTCTGACAAAATTTCTAATTTAATTCCTTCAGAATGCAATTGCAAGTTATTCTAGTAATGTTTGGGCTCCATACAATTGCTTGTCGTAGCTCTCTAGAAAATTGGCTAATTGGAAAATCCCGAAATATTCGAATAGGGTGCTCTTGGCAGAAGCTAATCTAAAAACTACTACTCTTTCTCAGTTGTGCCCATAATTCGCGTGTTTGGTGGATGGGGGATCCTTCCTGCTTTCGGAAGCCTTTTTTTAAGTTCCCCCAGGTTTTTTTCAGCTTAAAGTAATATTTATTTTTCAACAGAGTTTTTTTTATTCTTCTATAATAAACTCTTTTGTAATGATGACGTGGACTCTTCTTCACACACAGGCGTAAGGCCCATGTGAGGAATTTTTTGCTCTCTAACTATATTTTGTATTGAATAGTTTGTATACGTTTTTTTTTTTTTTTGTTTATTTTGTATTTTATACGAATTTACCTACATACATATTGTATTTGTTGAAGGAGAAATAAAACCATTTCTGATTTGATTTGATTGGTCAAAGTATTCGAAAGTTATCATCAAACATACAAACATACAGACAAAATCGCGAGCCTCGAGTCACGAGTCAAAACATAGGACTAGCTCATTCAATCATATATATGTGATGAAAGTACACAAAACATAGAGAAAAAAATTCATTGAAAATAAACAATAATTATTGAACTTTTCTATATAAGAGTGGTCTTAAAATCCTATCCCGGGGGAAAAATTACGAAAATAATCCCTTCGTACACGCTAAGCGATTCTAGGCACTTAATACAATAATTTTATCCCGCATTATCGGTCAAAATTAATTCTAATAAGTGTTTTGGTCCAGCCTCGGAGAACACGCGAACCATTTGATAACATTTATAGGTTTGATATCACTTATTTAGAGTCCATATTAGCACCAAAGTTTAACAAATCACATTATTTAATTCAAATTTTGAAATTATAATCATTATATGCATACAATCATGTATAATCATTATATTATATCAGCTTTTTGTCATCTCCCTAGGGCTGGAACGCGGTGCGGTCCGCCCCCCTTGCCAGGCCGCTAGTGTAGTAGTATCCATAGATCAACCATCATATTCTATATTCATCCTTATTTTATGGCAGAATCTAATTTATTTTAAAGTATATCGATTGTTTATATGATGAGATGATGTATATTTTAAAATTCCTTTTGTTAATTTTTTTTCCTATCTCTATTATTTATAAAAATTTTCAGCTATCCTATTAATGCAAGCCTATCTAATAATTTTTCTAATTTTGTTATAAATGTTCACCCCCTCCAGCATGGGCTGGTTTAATTTAGCCTGAAATTGTGACCCGCGACTGTAGTGTTTCTGTATAATAAGGCTCTAAAAATGTGCTATTTTTCAAGATATTTGTACATAAAGTACTTGGTAATAGCAACTTTCCAAAGTACAAAAAATGGTTCATTTTTGACCAGCTGCAAGAATTGGCTTTTAGGCTTGTCGAATTTAGAATTTAGTGATCTACAATTCTTATCAAAATAAATATCTTGGAAAATTACAAAAATAATTACGATGGAAATTTTGAGGAAAATGAATCATTCCAATCAATTCATAAACATGAAGCATATAAGCCATTAGCTATTGTTAGCAAATGTCTGGACAATTTTTTTTTAATAAGCGCCTTATTACACAGATCAACTGTGCGGACATGCACAACAATAAATGTATACACCCCCCTAGCGAGTGTTTGAGTTCAACAATGTTACTTTGCATGTAAAAGTTCCACTGTATTGAAATTTGCAAAGGAAATGGTATCTGCAAAGGAAATGGCTCTGCTACCATAATATACAGTATTATATGACTAGCCAGCAGGATCGCTTCCCACGTTTTAGCTGTCCAACTAAAACCACTGATGGGAGGCGGAAATATATACTATCATGTGCAAAATGCGTACCTGCGTTTTGCCGTGACAGCCCGGGTGTCGCTCCCGGCCGGCTAGCGTCAGTCGGCGTGATGGCAAGGTAAGGTACGGGGACCTGACTTCGATTACGTGATTCCGAATGTCTGTGTCCTCTTGTCAGTGGTTGAAATAGACGATTCCGCGGACACCTAATTCGCCCAGATCGTCGCGTCTTGGCTGGAGAGGAGGCCGTTCAGCCGGGAATCTAGACCCTGCCGCCTCCCTAGGGGAGCAAGCGTCCGTTTCCCCTGCCGGAACGAGGAAATAGGATTTTGGGGATAGGAAGGGAAGGGCCGAAACAATAATATCCCTGCCCCTGAGGAGGAGGGAGAGAGGAGGCCGTTCAGCCGGGAATCTAGACCCTGCCGCCTCCCTAAGGGGGCAAGTGTACGTTTCCCCTGCCGGAACGAGGAAATAGGAGAGGAGGCCGTTCAGCCGGGAATCTAGACCCTGCCGCCTCCCTAAGGGGGCAAGCGTCCGTTTCCCCTGCCGGAACGAGGAAATATGAGAGGAGGCCGTTCAGCCGGGAATCTAGACCCTGCCGCCTCCCTAAGGGGGCAAGTGTCCGTTTCCCCTGCCGGAATGAGGAAATATGAGAGGAGGCCGTTCAGCCGGGAATCTAGACCCTGCCGCCTCCCTAAGGGGGCAAGCGTCCGTTTCCCCTGCCGGAACGAGGAAATAGGATTTTGGGGATAGGAAAGGAAGGCCGAAACAATAATATCCCTGCCCCTGAGGAGGAGGGAGAGAGGAGGCCGTTCAGCCGGGAATCTAGACCCTGCCGCCTCCCTAAGGGGGCAAGCGTCCGTTTCCCCTGCCGGAACGAGGAAATATGAGAGGAGGCCGTTCAGCCGGGAATCTAGACCCTGCCGCCTCCCTAGGGGGGCAAGCGTCCGTTTCCCCTGCCGGAACGAGGAAAAAGGATTTTGGGGATAGGAAGGGAAGGGCCGAAACAATAATATCCCTGCCCCTGAGGAGGAGGGAGAGAGGAGGCCGTTCAGCCGGGAATCTAGACCCTGCCGCCTCCCTAAGGGGGCAAGTGTCCGTTTCCCCTGCCGGAACGAGGAAATAGGAGAGGAGGCCGTTCAGCCGGGAATCTAGACCCTGCCGCCTCCCTAAGAGGGCAAGCGTCCGTTTCCCCTGCCGGAACGAGGAAATATGAGAGGAGGCCGTTCAGCCGGGAATCTAGACCCTGCCGCCTCCCTAAGGGGGCAAGTGTCCGTTTCCCCTGCCGGAACGAGGAAATATGAGAGGAGGCCGTTCAGCCGGGAATCTAGACCCTGCCGCCTCCCTAAGGGGGCAAGCGTCCGTTTCCCCTGCCGGAACGAGGAAATATGAGAGGAGGCCGTTCAGCCGGGAATCTAGACCCTGCCGCCTCCCTAAGGGGGCAAGTGTCCGTTTCCCCTGCCGGAACGAGGAAATAGGATTTTGGGGATAGGAAAGGAAGGCCGAAACAATAATATCCCTGCCCCTGAGGAGGAGGGAGAGAGGAGGCCGTTCAGCCGGGAATCTAGACCCTGCCGCCTCCCTAAGGGGGCAAGCGTCCGTTTCCCCTGCCGGAACGAGGAAATATGAGAGGAGGCCGTTCAGCCGGGAATCTAGACCCTGCCGCCTCCCTAAGGGGGCAAGTGTCCGTTTCCCCTGCCGGAACGAGGAAATAGGATTTTGGGGATAGTAAAGGAAAGGTTTCCTGTTAGAACAACCGCGTCCCTGCCACTTTCCAAAGGGGGCCGGGACCGTTCCCCTAACAGTGAAGGATGGCCGGGGAGGGACGTGCCCCGCTCTTCTCGAGCTGGCCTGAACTCCCCTGCCGGGATTTGAGGTGACGGGTCGGATGCCCAGGTACACCCCTGCCAATTTCCAAAAAGGGGCAGGAATAGTTTTGGGCCCACGTCCCGGGGTTAATAGGTGTATAGGTTGTCGACCGGTTCGGACAGGTACAGCCCACGCGACGTAGCCGCGGGTGGGAGATTTCTTAGTCCTTGCCGGCCGGGGTGAGAAGGATACGACTTAACAACGGCTATGAGCTGGTACACCCCTGCCAATTTCCAAAAAGGGGCCGGAATAGCTTAGCCTTAGCCGCCGGGGTTAGAAGGATACGACTTAACGACGGCTTTGAGCTGGTACACCCCTGCCAATTTCCAAAAAGGGGCAGGAATAGCTTAGCCTTAGCCGCCGGGGTTAGGGAGAAGAGGAGCTGTGGAGCTGGGTAAATAGCGGTGGAGGTATGAGGTTATGGTATGGGAAGGTGACGGGCAGAAGTAGGAAAGCCTCTGCCCCCACGGGTATGGGAGGGGGGTATTGGGAATAAGGATAAGAATAAAAGGTAGAAATTCGTACTACGTACCGTTCCGCACTTCTCGTTGAGAACCGCGTGTACTCGCTGTGAGCAACGCCCGTGAATCGCGACCGCGTTCACCAAACACCCCTACGGGGTAGTAGCCTAAGTAGATAGCTTTCGACTACACGAGACGACCTCGGTCAAGCACCAACTGCTCCAACTCTAGGAACTGGCTGCTATGACACCTGAGACACTACTCTACCGACCTCTCGTCGGCTAGCTGGTCTTCCCCGAAAAATAATGGGGGAAACCAGTGGGGGAAGGTGGAGAGAAGGGTATGCGCACCCAGTACACTCCACCGGTCAAATTTGTTATCTCCGTTACTGGCTGTAGAGAGATAACCGAGCGTCAATTAGCTCCCTTTTCCTCGTCGCGAACTTGCTTCGTGACACACTCGTCCTACCCGGGGTGGGGGGGGGAGGAGGAAAAAGAAAGAAAAGGAAAAAGCCGAAGTCTTTCGACCCCTGCCTAAGATAAAAAGAAAAAGAAGGAAAAGGAATGAGCCGAAGTCTATCGACCCCTGCCCCAAGAAGAAGAATTATAAAAAAAAGGGGGGGGGGGAAAGGAAAGTGAAGGCCGAAATATAAATACCTCTGCCCCAAGGAAGGAATAAATATAAAAGGGGGGAAAGGAAAGTGAAGGCCGAAATATAAATACCTCTGCCCCAAGGAAGGAATAATAGGATAGGGTAGGGTAGGACATACTAGGGGCCGTGGCCTGCACCACTGCCCGTTAGGGTGTTATCCGTGGGACAACACCCCTCAATCGTGAGTCTTCACCCACACACGGCGTCCATCGGGCAGCCTTATTCGCACCCTCGGACGGCCGGCCCGGTGCCTGCGTCCGAAATTAACTTTTTAATAAAATTCTATCTCCTTATCTTATCATGGACGGTACCTTCTTAGCGTCCAACCCTTCTGATTGAAAGCTACGACTTTTCATAACTTTGAATCTGAATCGAATTATTATTATTATCCCATAATTTATTCACTCTTCGATGATGATATAACAATGAATAGCTCATACATTTGTTACCCAACATCCCGATTTATTCATTAACTTTGAATAAACCCCTTTTTTTTTGTAGCCTCAGATACCTCCTTTCAGCTAACAAACCGTAATCACTCCTTTTAGCTATTTTTGAATAAATTACCAACTCGTAATCTTATTCCATTCAACAAATACTTCGTGTATTCGTTACAGCACAACTTGAATTATTTGTCCAACGTAAATAATTCAATTCCCATTCACAGGGGTGCTTATCGGCTGATAAGCGTAACAGCTTACTTCGCCTCTCTAATTCGATTAATCTTTACTAATTAATCCATCTCCACGCTGTTATCATAATAAATACCTCACGTATTTATTTTACAGCGTTTTCGAATCATTTATTCCAATATAAATAATTCATCATCCATATCTATGGATATTTTCCAGCTAATAAACGCCAGTAGTTTATTTAACCTTCCGAAATTAATCACTACCTCATAATTGAATTTCTGCCGACGTTAGGGAACTACAAATACTTTGTGCATTCACTGTACAACGTCTCGAATTATTCATTCTAATATAAATAACTCGTCATCCACATCGATGGATATTATCCAGTTAATAAACACCAGTAGTTTATTTAACTTTTCGAAATTAATCACTACCTCGTAATTGAATTTCTGCCGACGTTAGGGAATTAATAAATACTTTGTGTATTTATTGTCTAACGCCTTGAATTATTTATTCTAACATAAATAACTCTTCTTCGTTCGGAGGTGTTTATCTGTCATCTCACGCCATGCTTTTATATCGTTTTTTTTTTTATAACACCTCTGAACTTCCCTGGGCGCCAACCCAAGGTAATCAGTTAAGATTAGGCTTGAGTACGTTACACAGGGCAGTCGCCCTCTACTCCTCCCTCCTCGTCTTCCAGCGAGGGGGAAAGTACTTTCACGTCCTTTGCGTGGACCGTTATAAATTTCCCTCCCTTCGTTCTCAGCTGCACGACAGAGGGGCTTAGCATCTTGTCGACCTCATAGGGCCCTGAGAATTTAGGCGCTAATTTGGCCGCAAACTTATTGACGCCAGACGACAAATGGTGCTCGCGTCTGAATACCAATTGGCCTGGTACGACGGTCAACGGGCGCCTTCTTAGGTTATAATACCTCCTTGTGTTATTATAAGCCTCGTTCAAATTATCAACAACTACCTTTCGTAGCTGTTCTAATATTTTGAGCCGCTTGAGCTGCGTCGGCTTGCTTTCGGCGTCGGCCTCTCTTCGGGGGTCGTCCTCCCCTTCGCAACCGGCCGCTCCCGGCACTCTCAACTCACGCCCGAAATTTAAAAATGCGGGGGTGAATTTCGTCCCCTGATGAACTGCCGTGTTCATCGCGAAAGAGAACTCGGCGATATATTTATCCCACTCTGTATGAGTATCTCCAACATATAGTTGTATCATCGTCTTCAAGACATGGTTGACCCTCTCTGTGGGGTTACAACTAGGAGTGTAGGGGGGGGTGAAAAATAAAATCATCCCATTATCTTCACAAAAGGATTTGAACAGTTTACTTGTGAATTGAGTGCCATTGTCACAGATTAATATCCTTGGGACTCCAAACCGCGTGATTACGAGCTCTCTTAGAGCTTTCAGGACAGAAATACTGTCGGCTTGTGCTAAGGGGCGAGCTTCCACCCACTTAGTAAATTGGTCTTGGAACACAACCAAGTACCTGCACCCTCGTTTAGAACGAGGTAGGGGGCCAACCAAATCTGTACTCACGGTTTCCCACAGCCTCGTTACCTTCCGTTGTTGTGCCATCTGACCATACGGAACTCTCTGTTCTACTTTGTGTTTCATACACGTCTCACACCTCCTCACGTATTTGGCGACATCTCGATACATGCCAGGCCAATAGTACTGTCTCGATATTCGCTCATACGTTTTATATACTCCTTGGTGGCCGGCTGTTGGAGCATCGTGGTTCAGTTTATAAACCTCGGCTCTACAGTCCCGTGGAATACATAATTTCCACCCGTCATTCCCGATGTCACTGGGTACATATCGCCGTGGCCACACATGTCGATAGAGTAATCCCTCCCGGATCATAAAGTCCGGATATTTTTCAGGACACTGTGTAAGGCCTTCCTTGACCTTTTTTGTCCAGTTATCGTCCTTGCTTAATTCCGTAGCGATCGCTACCGGATCCTCTATTATAGGCCCATTGACTTCGGCACTCCCGTCTTGGGGTGCACGAGATAGGGCGTCCGGGACCACATTGAATTTCCCTCGTCTATACTGTATAGACAAATCATATTGTTCCATTTCCAAAATCCATCGAGCTAGTCGTCCAGATGGATTTGGAATAGCTCTCAGCCATTTTAACGACTGGTGGTCTGTGAGCACTGTCGTTTTATAACCCTCTATATAGGGTTTGAATTTTCTGAGTGCGAATATTACTGCTAGGCACTCCTTTTCGGTTGTGGTATACCTAGTTTCAGGTCCCTTCAACCCACGACTCGCATACGCGATCACTTTCTCCTCCCCCTCAATTTCTTGGGTGAGGACGGCGCCTAGCCCACAATCGGAAGCATCCGTTTGTAACGTGAACGGAAGTTCAAAATGCGGGTATGTCAATACCGGTGAACTTGTGAGAGCAGTTTTAATTTTATTAAACGCCTCTTCTTGTTCTTCCTCCCATCGCCACTTCGTCCCTGCCTTCAGTAACTTATGAAGGGGGGCTGCTAGATCGGCGAAATTTTGAACGAAACGCCGATACCACGACGCTAAACCGAGAAAACTCCGGAGAGTCCGAATTCGTTTAGGGGTAGGGAATTCCGCGACTGCCCTAATTGTTTCTGGGTCAGTCTGTAACCCTTGTTCAGTCACAATATGACCCAAATAGCGTAATTTGGACTTCAGGAACTGACACTTCTCTGGATTAATAACCAGGCCGGCCTCTCTTAGCCTCAGAAAAACCTCTCTCAGGTTTTCTATATGCGCTTCCAGGGTCTCCCCAAGCACAATGACGTCGTCCAGGTAGGCGAACGCATGGGGTTCCAGTTTGGGGCCTATCACTTGGTCCAATAATCGTTAGTAGTTACATTTTGCCGCTTTTGGCACAACCTTGACCTTTGACCTTTGACCATGACCTTGACCCTGACCTTGACCCTGACCTTGACCTTGAAAAAAAAAGAAAAAAAAAAAAAAAACTGGGACTGTCACCTGTTCAGGCTATGGGTGGGGGTGGGGGGTGGGGGTCGGGGGTGGGGGTGGGGGTCGAGGGTGGGAGGTACTGGCTAGAGTATATAAGCTGGGTGTTCTGTTGGAGTTATCATACACTGCTCTCTCACACCAGACAGCCAACTACTGTGCTCGTGCTCCAGCTTCTTGTGCTTCTTGTGCTCCTTGTGCTCCAGTCTTGATCAACTTTCAAAGTAAGTACTCTTTGCAATTAATGCATCCTAATGCTTGCACTTATAAATGCTTTTCCACTTACCAACTGCTAATGCATAGTGTTCAGGCAACTTGGAATTTGTTAATGCATATTGTTAAAGGAACTATCTTCTAATGCATACTGTTTCATTCCAGGAAACCTGCAACTATCTTTCAATTTTATTTGTCAATGTCTAATGCATATTGTTTCATTCCAGCTTACCATGTCCCTTAACAAGAGAAGACGCTGCCAGCAGACTCAGGAAAAGTGTGACGACTTCGTTTTGCTGGAGGAGGCGTTCAACAACAATCTTCGAACCCTGTTCTTCAACAACCAGTGTTCTATAAGTCCTCAAAAGGATTTCCAGTCCTTCCTTGACAACTTGGAGGAGAAGATCAACAGCGTCCTGACAGCAGAAATCCAGGAGCATGGTGCAATCAAATTCAATTTGGTGCTGGAGGCAACTTATCACAAGTGCTACCTTGATCCGAACAACGAAGAGGTGGAGGAGGTGCAGGACATCGCTTTCAAAACACCGAACTATGCAGCATTCACCGTTCTCACGCTGCCTCATCAAGTGGAGATGGCTTGCCAGAAGATGCTGGAAGAGGAGGCTATGTTCGAAGGGAAATCCAGTGGATGGACACTGCTACAGATTGATGGACTACTCATAAGGATCAGCAAACATATTCCCCTTAGAGGCTCTTCATACATCATTACCCCGCCCAAGCTAGCTGCAAGGAAAGCCATCATCAACCCGAGGAATGAGGACCAACAATGCTTCATGTGGGCGATCCTCACTAAGCATGTCCAAGGAGTACATCCCCAACGAGTCAACGAGCGATACTTCAATCTTCGGGAGAAATACAACTTTAAAGGCATCACTTTCCCGACAACTATAAACCAGATCGATAGGTTCGAGAAGGATAACCCTACAGTCTCTGTCAACGTGTATGCAGTCGACTCTGATAATAACATCTTCCCCAGACGAGTCACCGATACCATGAAGCCTGAGCACTTTGATCTTCTGCTACTGGGTGAGGCTGTTGAAGATGATGGTGCACAGACTAACGATTTGCTGCAGGATGCTGAAGATGCAAACAAGGATCCACAAATCAACACCCACTACTGTTGGATCAAAGATTTTGAGAGACTCCTGAGACCACAGCTGACAAAACATCATGGACGTATAATTATTTGCAGACGATGCTTCACCCACTACACTCTCAGTAGAGATGGTGAGCAAAGGATGGCAGAACATGAGAAGTATTGTGCCAACAACAAGACGGCTAGGATGATCATGCCACAGCTGAAAGATGGAAAACCGCCAACATTGAAGTTTGAGAAGCACTTGAGGAAGTTCAGACTGCCACTTGTAGTGTATGCAGACTTTGAGTGTCTGCTGGAGACACCCGCCCTAGAAGAGGGTGATGTGGAGGGGGAAGCTCCAGAGAGATGGATTGGGAAGCAGACAAAAGTGATACAATACCACAATGCAATGAGCTATTGTATGTACTTTGTGAGAGATGAGACACAATTTCCTTCATGGCTGACACTGAGCCATTACATACCTCAAGAACCGATTGTCTACAGAGGTCCCAATGCAGCCGAACACTTCATGAGTCAGCTCAGCCACTATGCAAAACTTATTGCTGATACCATGGACCAGTTGAGTATTATAATGTTGCCACTCACCGATCAACAACAAGCTGCACATGATGCTGCTACACACTGCGAAGCTTGTGGTAAAAAGTTTGGAAGAGACAAAGTGTATGATCATTGTCATATGACTGGCTTCTATAGAAATGCACTGTGCAATCCATGCAATCTGGAAAGACAGCGCCAGACCTTCATTCCAGTTTTTCTACACAATTCATCCAACTATGATACACATCTGCTCATTCCTGAACTTGGGGCCGACAAGAATAGGATCAAAGTCATTCCAAACACATCTGAAAAGTACATCAGCTTCACTAAACACGTTTCCAATCGACTCCACCTGAGATTCATAGATACATTCAGATTCACACCGGACAGTTTGGATACATTGGTATCAAATTTGCGCAAGTCTGCACATAATGACACGGACATTCCAAATGTGCTGAAACATACCGCTAAACATTTCAAGACAAGACTCGATCTTGTGACACGTAAAGGAGTATTCCCTTATGATTATTGCGATTCATGGGAGAAACTTGGAGAAACTTCCCTACCACCAAAGGAAGCATTCTTCAGCAAGCTGACAGATCGTGGAATCAGCGATGAGGACTACGCCCATGCACAACTGGTCTGGCAACATTTTGGATGTAGAACACTAGGGGACTACAGTGACCTCTACCTAAAGACGGATGTTCTACTCTTGGCTGATGTGTTTGAAAGTTTCAGGGACATGTGCATAAAAAACTACAATCTTGACTGTGCCAACTACTTCACTGCACCAGGATTCTCATTTGATGCCATGCTGAAATACACCCAGGTGGAATTGGAACTTCTCAGCGATTACGATATGTACATGTTTGTTGAAAGAGGTATCCGAGGAGGAATAACCACATGTGTCCACCGCCATTCGATTGCCAACAACAAATACACAGGTGCACCACTGGATCCAGAGAAACCGATATCCTACTTGCTGTACACCGATGCCAACAATCTTTATGGATGGGCTATGAGCAACCCACTACCTTGCCGAAAATTTCGATGGATGTGTCAAGAAGAGCTGGAGGAGGTGGCTGCTCATATAGATAGAATCCCAGACAATCAGCGAATGGGATACATCCTAGAAGTCGACGTCGAGTATCCTCATATAGGTAAAAAATCACCTTGCTGTGCTTTCAACGAAGGCAGTTTCAACGAAAAAGAGAGGGTAGAGAGAGAGAGAGTGAGAGAGAGCCCCACTTCTACTTCCATCACAGGCCCCGCCCACCGGCCTCTACTTATTCATTGCAGTTATGTGACAACAATGTTCAGTTCTGTCCACTCAAGAATGTGTATGGATGATGGGTGACCATGCTTCCATGACTTATGAGCATTATTATCACTTACTCAGTGGTTTGGGACCCACCTAGGTACCCCATGTTCTTCATAGCATGACTCTGCTTTGTGATATCCCAAAGAAACTCTATGCATATGACCCATATGCATATGCACTCTATGCATATGACTCATATGCATGTGCACTCTGTGCTACCCTGGCGCCCCGTAGTGCCCCTAGTGGTGCCCCAGTGCTCCCCCTAGGGCCTCTAGTGGTGCCCCAGTGCTCCCCCTAGGGCCTCTAGTGGTGCCCCCAGTGCTCCCCTAGTGCCCCTAGTGGTGCCCCAGTGCTCCCCCTAGTGCCCCTAGTGGTGCCCCAGTGCTCCCCCTAGGGCCTCTAGTGGTGCCCCAGTGCTCCCCCTAGGGCCTCTAGTGGTGCCCCCAGTGCTCCCCTAGTGCCCCTAGTGGTGCCCCAGTGCTCCCCCTAGTGCCCCTAGTGGTGCCCCCAGTGCTCCCCTAGTGCCCCTAGTGGTGCCCCAGTGCTCCCCCTAGGGCCTCTAGTGGTCCCCTAGTGCCCCTAGTAATGCTGCTAGTCTTGATTGTTTCATTTTGGCAGAGTCAATGGTAAACAGTATCATCCTGCCATCTGTCAACTAAATTGATGACCATCTGATCCAATTACAGTCTGCAGTCCAATTACAATGTATCTTGGCTTCTCCAGCTGAGATGTTGACTTGACAGTCCATGTATGTTTTTCCATGACTGCTCATACTGGGACTAATTTATTGGCAACCAGAATAATCATAGGTTCTATACTAAAATAAAAAAAAAAATCATGTGGGTTTACAATGAACTCAGATTTATTTAACAATTTTCATCAAGCAAAAATTTTAAACATGAATGTACAAAAATGTGAGAGTAGAGATCCTTCTGCTCCCAATCATATTTGTATTTGATCCTTGTTGCTAGCTCCAATCCTCTTCTCATATAGGCAGTAAACTCTTATGGTCTCAGGTTACCAAAGCCATGGCTGCTGATGGTCCAGGTTGATGATGTCACACTCGCTCTTCAATGGTCCATTGGCTGGTAGAGCATCTTGCATAAACACTCCTTGGAACTGTCTCAGCTTCAAACAACAAGCATTCTTGTAGAGGTTCACATCGGTCAGAGCTTGGTCAGGCAGACCAATCATCTTCTGCTGCTGCCACCCCATTGATGACAGTGAACTCCATTTCCTGTCTTCTGCTGTTGTTGTCGTCTCAGGTACAGGCCTCGACCCTTGGTTGCTGATGTTGTTCTCTTCTTCACTGCTCCAGCAGCCTTCTTCAATCCTTCAGCTCTATTCTTCTTGACAGTAGTGTTGGCGCCAGTCCTCTTCCTTTTCACTCCTCCACCAAACTTTGCTTTGGTCTTCATGATGTTGGTTACTGCTAGTGCTGCAGCCTTTTCCAAGACACCTGCATCTGGAGATATCACTCTGCTCCAAGCTCGTTCAGCCAAGATCCGGTCTGCTGCTGCTCTGCTAGCAGTATCACTACTCCTTGAGTAGGCAATGTCGTGCTGCTTACAGGCTTGATCAAGTCCGTTGATACCTGGATCGCCTCTTGCCAATCGCTTCTCAAGCTTTGTACCTGGTCCACAGTACTCGTAGCCAGGCAGATGAAGTTCTACGGGCAGTACATCTATCGCTTTGTTGACTATTGCACCTGCAGCATTTGTGATTGCTGAAAGCACTCCTTTCCCCTTATACTTCTTCACTACTCCTGCACTGGCAACATTCTGCATAGTGTTCTTATTTCTCTTCTTATGTATGTCCATCTTTGTTGACGTATGACAGTGTAATGAAGCTCCTTGGCTTATATTGCTGCTTAAATATATATTGTATCTTTCTCAACATCCATTGAAAGTATATGGTGTCACATTCTTCATAGGAGCAATTTATCATGCAGTGCTGATATATAATCTTGTTCTCTTGTATATTGTAGCTAGTATGCAGGTTTAGCAACTATGTAACCACCTTCCACCAATTCTTCCAAGATTGAGTTGATTTCATTTTCATGTCCAGTGTTGCCAACTGCTCTAGACTGATTCAACAGCCTCAGTCTGTCCACAAGTTCATTGGGGTCATTGTAGTAGATGTACTCAATCCGGCTGCCATTGCTAGCCACCATATTCAATGGTAACTCAAGTCCTTTCCCAGTGACTGCTGTATCAGGTTTTTCTCTCACCAGCTCCATGATTGTAGTCCTGTATTTGGGGCTATTATAGTTCACAATTCTACCATCAGGACTATAGTTAAACCTGTAGACACAGGTCAACTTCAACACATTCTTGTAGGCTTCTTTGTCAGCAGACTTCACTTTACTGAGATTAGGTCGTTTCTTGAAGATCAACTCACAAACTCCAGGTGTGGCATTGAAGGCCCTTTCAGCAGTGTCATCATCTGGGTCAGTCAATACAATCCTGTCTCCATCAGGTCCAAAGGTCAGCAGC
This sequence comes from Conomelus anceps, assembly GCA_948455865.1. Classification (NCBI taxonomy): domain Eukaryota; kingdom Metazoa; phylum Arthropoda; class Insecta; order Hemiptera; family Delphacidae; genus Conomelus; species Conomelus anceps. Next base: position 82,539,472 of record OX418216.1, on the reverse strand, counting down.
TTGTTGCCAAGATAGTATTTGTTATGTATGACTCTTGGTCCAAACATCTCATCAAAGTTCCCATCTCTGTTGTCCAGTGATCCTCTGACATATTCCCCCACACATGTTTCAGCCAGCTTGGATTGGGCAAAGCTTTCATCAAATTCTTCCTGTGTAGTATTCAACAACATCTCAATGTCCTCATCATCATCATCATGATCATTGGCTGGGTCTTCTACACCTTGCTCCTCATCATGATCAGTTGAATCTTCTCCACCTTGCTCTTCTTCATCATCCTCATCATCTGAAAATTTACTTCTATCTTTCCACAATTTCCGTGCCACTCTTGAAGTGCTCTCCACAGGCAATTCTCCTTCTGCTGTTCCAAATGCTTCCATGATTTCTTCTTCATCTTCTGCAATAGGTGATGGTATCCTGGGTGGTTCCCGTTGTTGTGTCTTAAGTTTTCTTGGCAGATTCAACTGGAATGGGTAAGGCAAGCCAGGTGATTTTGGTGGCGTAGGAGGTACACGACTCAAGGATGAAAGAGGACGCATGAGTGGAGTTGCTGGTGCTGGTGCTGGTGCTGGTGCCGGTGCTCGTGCTGGGATACGTTGCTTCATGATAATGTTTTTAATGTTCATGAGTCGATCAGTAATTGGTTTCAAACGTTTGAAGTGCTCCTCTTCCTCCAATGATCTGCCCAGTGTGAGCTCCTTATGCTTCCTCTTGATGTCACGTTGCAGCCGGGCAATCTCCATGATGGTTGGAGCAATGTCTTCCACAGTTTGCTTCTTATACTTCATGTCTATCTCAGTTAACTTATGACAGCGAAATGATTCTCCTTGAGCTCTGCTCACACTTTTATACTGTCTGTTTGATATGTTGACTGATTCATAGAAAGCTTTCTAGTGATAGAAACCCTCCATTCAATATCTTACACACTAGGGGCACTAGGGGGAGCACTGGGGCACCACTAGGGGCACTAGGGGGCGCCAGGGTAGCACAGAGTGCACATGCATATGAGTCATATGCATAGAGTGCATATGCATATGGGTCATATGCATAGAGTTTCTTTGGGATATCACAAAGCAGAGTCATGCTATGAAGAACATGGGGTACCTAGGTGGGTCCCAAACCACTGAGTAAGTGATAATAATGCTCATAAGTCATGGAAGCATGGTCACCCATCATCCATACACATTCTTGAGTGGACAGAACTGAACATTGTTGTCACATAACTGCAATGAATAAGTAGAGGCCGGTGGGTGGGGCCTGTGATGGAAGTAGAAGTGGGGCTCTCTCTCACTCTCTCTCTCTCTACCCTCTCTTTTTCGTTGAAACTGCCTTCGTTGAAAGCACAGCAAGGTGATTTTTTACCTATATGAATTTGCTCAGATCTAAAGGTCCATTTTCCACATGTTTCAATGTGAGCCGACTATATGCGTCTGGTAGTATAATGTTGGCAGTCTGGTTGTCCACTATGATGTTGATGCTGACTTTTGTCCCGTATTTAGTCAATGATGTCTGCGCTGACAGCATTTGATACTTAATTTCAGGCTTCAGATCCTTCATCGATAGATAGTTGGGGCTGGCAGGCTTATGGCTTGAAATTGAACTGTAGAATTCCAGCACGGCATTGTTGAGAGCTCCTTGCGGCTTGACGGTTTCTGCAGTGTTTGGAGCTTGAGCTGCGGTGGTGGTGGTATTGATCATTTCTTGTGCAGAGGTGTTCATCTGCAATAAAGCAATAGCATAGATTATTCCCAACACTCCAAGAGAGCTGCCAGTGTTGAGGGTCCACAGTTTGCTTCCTCCTCCTCCTCCTCCTTCTCAGTGTAAGGTGGTGGTGGTGTGGATGGTTGAATGCAGTACGCATCTCCTATGTCAATGAGAAGATCATTGATATCCTGACCTTTGTCCAATGGTAGCAGCCCTGTCCACCATTTATGATCTCTGAAAACTTGAGGTTCGCTGGGCCAACTATTCGCAATGAAATTGTCCAAATGCATCAATCTAAATGTTAGTAATACACATTTACAGTTCCACACCTCACCCTGCTTAACTGGATTGTATGTATATGTACATGGGGGAATATGTAAACTTCTGACGGGTAGATAGAAACCGTGACCGCGGTTTGGTCCATGCCCAATTTTTCTAGCATTATGCAATGCTCGACGGTACGAGCTGACTGGTAATGACATGGTTTTCAAGAGGTTGCAGACATACTCCAAGTCCTCTCTGATTGTGACAGCATCAGCACGCTGTTGACCGTTCATTCTGCAAAACAAGACATGAATTAATCTTCGAACATCTCACTTGTAACATTATAGCAGACCTCAACTGCATATCTCTTAAGGGCAGACTCAATCGTTTCCCACCTCATGGAATCAGAAAGTCCAATATGCATCTGAAGGTAACAATCTTCTGCCATTCCCAACCGCATCATGTGACCTATCATATCGTATATCTCCAAACACCTGCAATCAGGCTTTACATTCAATGGTGCTTGTGCCCGCCTTTTTAAACATGAGGGTGAATGAAACTTCTTGTAATCATCACTGATGTAACCATGATCTGGCCACCGTGTGAGTATGTGTAAGATCACTTCGCCAATGTCATCGCCAGTGAGTTTTTCAGCTTTGAACAGTGAGATTATATCAGTGAAATCCATGCGCTTGCAAACAATGTACAATGTCCTCCTAAAAAGTCTTGGAGTAGTCTCCATGAACAGCTCCTTACAGTGTATGATATCATGACGTATAGGATGTGGCAGTGTGTTGATATCAGCACCAAGGTATAGAGCTTCTACTGAAGCTTTCCTTGCAAGCTCATAGAGTGATCTGGGATTCCTGTAAAAAAGAGTGAACAGATTAATAATCTTCTTCTTCTTCTAAGAATTCATCACTGCTGGTAGTGATATAGCTGACACTTTCATCCTCTGAATATATGTCAATTTCTTCACAGGCTCCTATTTTTCTCATTAATCTACCCAGCCCTACAATATGCTCATCATCCTCATCAGGTTCTTGCAGTCCTAGAGTATGAAGAATATATCCGTCCTGCACATAAGCTAAACGCCACATGTGTGCTACTATATCATATATCTCACTGCATCGACATTCCACTATATCATTTAATGCTGCCCGTGCGCGCCTATCAAGACATGTTGACACATGCTGTTTCTTGTAGAGATTGTGAGTTACAGTGAAAAGTGGTAGACTATCTCCAAATACATAGCTCACGACTTCACCAAAGTCACTCCTGCTAAACTTTTCAGCTTTAATTATTGCAATTAGATCAATGAGGTCCATGCGTTTGCAAAATGCTAAAAATTTCATGGCTTTGGTTAGTATTGGATGCATATCAAAACGATTGAAAGGGTGTAGGAATTCTTCGCGTAGAGTCTGTGGTAGAATGCTGAAATCTGCACCCCGATATACAGCATCAATGCTAGCTGACATTGCGATCTTGCGGAGAGGGCTAGGGCTGCTACTCATCTGGAAAAAAGATGCAACAAATTAGATATGTTAAATTAGAGCGACTTCTTCACAAGGGTGGAGGTGGCGACTTCTTCGCAGGGGTGGAGGTGGCGACTTCTTCACAAGAATGGAGGTAGCAACTTCTTTGCTGCATGGATGAGTTAGCGACTTCTTCGCTTATAGATTTGTGCGAATAACCCATTGTATGGGTTCATCGCAGCTATCACAAGTGATGGCCGTTTCTGTGCATCTATCGCACATCATGTGGAAGCATGGGAGGAGCACCCTATTCACATGATAGTTTGCACACCTCCCACAGCTTGCAAACGACATGTCGGCATCAGCATCCCAACGCTCATCCTCCATTCTCCATCCCACCCAGTGCACCTGCAAGCGAGCCTGCACCAAACGCAGAATATGCATCTCCTCCTCCGATGCACAGCTCAATAAGTTGGCTGGAGGGGCCGGAGCTGGTTCTGGTGCTGGGGCTGGTGCTGGGGCTGGTGCTGGGGCTGGTGCTGGGGTTGGAGCTGGTGCTGCCTCCTGGCGCACCGCTTCCTGCAGCGATGCCTCCAGCTCAGGAATGTAGGCTTCCAGCGGAGGATTTGTCAAGTAGTCGTCAAAGTGGGGACGACGTCGCCTGGCTGGTTGTCTTCTTGAGCGTCGGCCTGACGTCGTCTGCCCACTGACTTGCCGAGCAATTTGCCACTGCTGAGCTGCACGCCACTGCTGCTGCCCGGACTGTAGAGTCAAAATGATGTTGAGTGCATCATTCAGCCCCTGCAGTGAGTTGACATTTGCTCGGCGACCTCCGCGGCTACCACGCCTCCTGCTGCTGCTGCCTCCATGGGAAATCATCTTTGGAACAGAAAAAGAATAACATGTTATGCATATGTGTGTAACAGCAGGAATATTAGTGTTGAATAAAGGTATATATTTTCTTTGAACTCACATTGAATTGCTGCGGGTGGAGACTGAAGTTGGCTGACCTGGAAAAAATATGCATTGTTAGTTACAAGTAAATTTGTCAATCATTAGTTTTACAAATGACCAATCATTAGAATGAGCAAAGTGACCTGGAATAAAACAATATGCATTAGACAAAATAGAATTTTAGGTTAGTTTCCTGGAATGAAACAATTTACATTGTAAGAAAGTTTTCTGAAACAATCATTAGTTTTACAAGTGCAAGCGATCATGCATTAATAGGTTAGTTTTCAATACTCACTTTGAAAGAGGGCTGGAGTAACAGGTCTGTTATCTTCAATTGAACAGGCAAAGTAACCTGGAATGGAACAATATGCATTAGACATTGCCAAATGTGAGAAAGTTTCCTGAAATGGAACAGTATGCATTAGACATTGACAGTTTCCTGAACAAAATACATTGTAAGATAGTTTGCTGAAAAGAAACGATATGCATTAGATAGTGGAAAACTGTATTAATTGCAAAGAGTACTTACTTTGAAAGTTGATCAAGACTGGAGCACAAGAAGCACAAGGAGCACAAGAAGCACAAGAAGCTGGAGCACGAGCACAGTAGTTGGCTGTCTGGTGTGAGAGAGCAGTGTATGATAACTCCAACAGAACACCCAGCTTATATACTCTAGCCAGTACCTCCCACCCTCGACCCCCACCCCCACCCCCGACCCCCACCCCCCACCCCCACCCATAGCCTGAACAGGTGACAGTCCCAGTTTTTTTTTTTTTTTTTTTTTTTTTTTTTTTAATTTTTTTTTTTTTTTTTTATTTATTTTTTTTTTTCAAGGTCAAGGTCAAGGTCAAGGTCATGGTCAAAGGTCAAAGGTCAAGGTTGTGCCAAAAGCGGCAAAATGTAACTACTATCGTTGAAACGTCGCCCCTGCGGAGTGTAATCCGAACGGCATGACTCGGAATTGGAATAAGCCCCGTCCGGGTACGGTAAACGCCATCAACGGCTTGCTAGTTTCCTCCAAAGGGACTTGCCAGTAACCGTTTTTCAGGTCTATTGACGAGATAAATCGTGCGTTACGCAATCTATCTAAAATACCCGTCATGTTGGGTAGAGGATACGCGTCTCTATGCGTAATCCCATTAATCTGCCTAAAATCAATGCAGAATCGGAGTTTCCCGTTAGGCTTTTTCACTAATACAATGGGAGAACTCCAGGGGCTGCTACTCGGTTCAATGACACGTTGATTTAACATGTCAGTGACTGCCTCGTCTATGACCTTCTGCATAGCGGGGTTCCGCGGGTACGGCCATTGTCTGAACGGTTCCGCTCCTTCTTTCAATTTGACTCTGTGTTCCAATAGATGTGTGGAACCGGGAACGGACTGAAATTTACTCAGCTCTATCTCCAGAAATTTTTCGAAGTCGACTTCTTTAGTCACTTCCACGACTTGCTTCTGAATTTTAGAAGCGGGTAGTTGCATTCTCCTATGGAGAATATCGAGACTTGCTCTCATTAAAACCAAATGATTTAAACCTAAAATCATTTCCGGTTTCGATTCGTCGCATATTGCGACTCGCAAATATTGCTCTCTTCCGCATATATTTGCTGTCACTCTTAACTCCTTCCCGACGGATAATTTCCTGCCGTTAACCAAGGAGAGTTGTTGGGTGACCATCCTTGGCCTAGCTTTCCCCACTGACGTTATTCTATGCGCCGTTCTCCGGGATACATAGGAGAACTCCGCCCCCGTATCTACTAGAGCATTAATCTCTATTCCATCAAGCTCTATACACATAAACATACGTGTTTCAGTCTCCCTATGTCCCTCGCACCGGGTTTCGATAGGGGCTATGCCGGGTTTTGACTCTTGTCGGTTTGACGTTGGTTGTGGAGATTTCTTCTCCACTTCTACGCCAGTCGAGCACGGGACCCATTCCACTTCACGAGTATGAGTGCGAATATGGAACACATTTTCACGCATGAATTGCATGCCAATTAATATTTCAGGTTTGAGTCCTTCCATCACCGTCGCAGTGAAAGGAAGTCTGACTCCGCCCAACGTAACGTTAGTTATGACTCGGCCGTCTAAACGTGCGGCCGTTCCATTCGCAAGGAGCGCCCGGTGACTGGCCGGCTCCTTACGTACGGGTCCCATACTCGCAAGACTGCTGTAGGCTTCCGAGCTAATATAATTAGACTCAGCTCCAGTGTCTAATAAGGCCCGGTACGGTTTCCCCGCGACCTCTACCATCACAAACAGACGTTTATCTAGTGGTGTCCCGCTCACCAACTCCAGTCGACTCGGTGACTGTACCACTGCGGTTCCCTTCACTTTACCGGATTGTTTGTTACACACACAATCCTTACGGGCTCTTTTACACTGATTACAGTCAGTCCCTTCCGGACAGTGGGATCGCCAATGTCCCGGCTTTTTACACTGCCAACAGGTAGGCTCGGTGACCTCAGGGGTGGGCTTGATCCTGCCCTGGGCTACCTCCTCGTCTCCTCGAGGTTTCATCACCTTCCTCGGGTCCTCTATTTTCGAATTTCGCGCAATTTGACGCGACTGCTTCTCTTCCGCCTTGATTTGTTTGAATTGTCGCACGAGGCGCAACAAATCGTTGACATTATGTATGTCAGACATGTGTACATACAATTTGTACCGGGGTAGAAGGTTTCGGTACAGTTGTTGTACCTGGTTTTCTTCTGTAAAACCGCCCCTTCTCCTCATCAGAGTTACTAACTCTTCTGTGAACTCGTCCACAAGTTCACCCTCTCTCTGTTTTCGAGCGAGGATCTGGTTATCAAGATCCTCCTCATACGTTGAGGGGTAATATCTCAACTTAAAATCGGCGATGAAATCGTTCCAACTTTTCCATCATTCCCTCCGATTCCTCATCCAGAGAATCGGCTTCCCTGCCAGCATTTCGGGTAGAGCGACTAGTAACTGTTTGCCAGTAAACCCATATGCTAACTCTAATTCTCCCAGCCTCTCTATAAAGCTAGGGGCATCCCCGTGCCCGTCAAAGGAGAGCTTCCAGCTTCTCACTTTATCACATACCATTCCTGGATCCATCCAGGAGCCGGTATTCGTCGTAGTACGGTATTGTGTACGACTGATTCGTTCAGACGTGTTAGCCTGCTCGTCTAACACGACATTTTCCGCACCCTCATGACTGGCAGCGTACGTACTGGTTCGTGCCCCGCCACTCGCGGTGCTTGGGTTGGCTGCCTTCACCATCATCTTACGATGGTGTTCGACGACCACTTTCCTCAACTCGGCCACCGTGCCCTGCGTGGGTAACCCGTAGCTGGCTGAGAGGTTCACTAAATCCTCTTTCAGCAATCGGTAAACCCACGACACTCTCGGGTCGGTCGACTCCTCTGCCGAAACTGCCTGACCCAGATCGCTTTCGGAATCACCGTGCTCACTCATCCTAACCACTTTTTTGTCTAATTTTCCCGACGCCTTCTTGTCTAATTTTCCTGACACTTTTTTGTCTAATTTTCCCGACACTTTTTTGTCTAATTTTCACGACACTTTTTCGTCCCCGTTACGTGCCCCACGCATGGGCGTCAGTTTATCATGTGCAAAATGCGTACCTGCGTTTTGCCGTGACAGCCCGGGTGTCGCTCCCGGCCGGCTAGCGTCAGTCGGCGTGATGGCAGGGTAAGGTACGGGGACCTGACATCGATTACGTGATTCTGAATGTCCGTGTCCTCTTGTCAGTGGTTGAAATAGACGATTCCGCGGACACCTAATTCGCCCAGATCGTCGCGTCTTGGCTGGAGAGGAGGCCGTTCAGCCGGGAATCTAGACCCTGCCGCCTCCCTAGGGGGGCAAGCGTCCGTTTCCCCTGCTGGAACGAGGAAATAGGATTTTGGGGATAGGAAGGGAAGGGCCGAAACAATAATATCCCTGCCCCTGAGGAGGAGGGAGAGAGGAGGCCGTTCAGCCGGGTATCTAGACCCTGCCGCCTCCCTAAGGGGGCAAGTGTCCGTTTCCCCTGCCGGAACGAGGAAATAGGAGAGGAGGCTGTTCAGCCGGGAATCTAGACCCTGCCGCCTCCCTAAGGGGGCAAGCGTCCGTTTCCCCTGCCGGAACGAGGAAATATGAGAGGAGGCTGTTCAGCCGGGAATCTAGACCCTGCCGCCTCCCTAAGGGGGCAAGTGTCCGTTTCCCCTGCCGGAACGAGGAAATATGAGAGGAGGCCGTTCAGCCGGGAATCTAGACCCTGCCGCCTCCCTAAGGGGGCAAGCGTCCGTTTCCCCTGCCGGAACGGGGAAATAGGATTTTGGGGATAGGAAAGGAAGGCCGAAACAATAATATCCCTGCCCCTGAGGAGGAGGGAGAGAGGAGGCCGTTCAGCCGGGAATCTAGACCCTGCCGCCTCCCTAAGGGGGCAAGTGTCCGTTTCCCCTGCCGGAACGAGGAAATAGGATTTTGGGGATAGGAAAGGAAGGCCGAAACAATAATATCCCTGCCCCTGAGGAGGAGGGAGAGAGGAGGCCGTTCAGCCGGGAATCTAGACCCTGCCGCCTCCCTAAGGGGGCAAGTGTCCGTTTCCCCTGCCGGAACGAGGAAATATGAGAGGAGGCCGTTCAGCCGGGAATCTAGACCCTGCCGCCTCCCTAAGGGGGCAAGTGTCCGTTTCCCCTGCCGGAACAAGGAAATATGAGAGGAGGCCGTTCAGCCGGGAATCTAGACCCTGCCGCCTCCCTAAGGGGGCAAGCGTCCGTTTCCCCTGCCGGAACGAGGAAATAGGATTTTGGGGATAGGAAAGGAAGGCCGAAACAATAATATCCCTGCCCCTGAGGAGGAGGGAGAGAGGAGGCCGTTCAGCCGGGAATCTAGACCCTGCCGCCTCCCTAAGGGGGCAAGTGTCCGTTTCCCCTGCCGGAACGAGGAAATAGGATTTTGGGGATAGGAAAGGAAGGCCGAAACAATAATATCCCTGCCCCTGAGGAGGAGGGAGAGAGGAGGCCGTTCAGCCGGGAATCTAGACCCTGCCGCCTCCCTAAGGGGGCAAGTGTCCGTTTCCCCTGCCGGAACGAGGAAATATGAGAGGAGGCCGTTCAGCCGGGAATCTAGACCCTGCCGCCTCCCTAAGGGGGCAAGCGTCCGTTTCCCCTGCCGGAACGAGGAAATATGAGAGGAGGCCGTTCAGCCGGGAATCTAGACCCTGCCGCCTCCCTAAGGGGGCAAGTGTCCGTTTCCCCTGCCGGAACGAGGAAATAGGATTTTGGGGATAGGAAAGGAAGGCCGAAACAATAATATCCCTGCCCCTGAGGAGGAGGGAGAGAGGAGGCCGTTCAGCCGGGAATCTAGACCCTGCCGCCTCCCTAAGGGGGCAAGCGTCCGTTTCCCCTGCCGGAACGAGGAAATATGAGAGGAGGCCGTTCAGCCGGGAATCTAGACCCTGCCGCCTCCCTAAGGGGGCAAGTGTCCGTTTCCCCTGCCGGAACGAGGAAATAGGATTTTGGGGATAGTAAAGGAAAGGTTTCCTGTTAGAACAACCGCGTCCCTGCCACTTTCCAAAGGGGGCCGGGACCGTTCCCCTAACAGTGAAGGATGGCCGGGGAGGGACGTGCCCCGCTCTTCTCGAGCTGGCCTGAACTCCCCTGCCGGGATTTGAGGTGACGGGTCGGATGCCCAGGTACACCCCTGCCAATTTCCAAAAAGGGGCAGGAATAGTTTTGGGCCCACGTCCCGGGGTTAATAGGTGTATAGGTTGTCGACCGGTTCGGACAGGTACAGCCCACGCGACGTAGCCGCGGGTGGGAGATTTCTTAGTCCTTGCCGGCCCGGGTGAGAAGGATACGACTTAACGACGGCTATGAGCTGGTACACCCCTGCCAATTTCCAAAAAGGGGCAGGAATAGCTTAGTCTTAGCCACCGGGGTGAGAAGGATACGACTTAACGACGGCTATGAGCTGGTACACCCCTGCCAATTTCCAAAAAGGGGCCGGAATAGCTTAGCCTTAGCCGCCGGGGTTAGAAGGATACGACTTAACGACGGCTATGAGCTGGTACACCCCTGCCAATTTCCAAAAAGGGGCAGGAATAGCTTAGCCTTAGCCGCCGGGGTTAGGGAGAAGAGGAGCTGTGGAGCTGGGTAAATAGCGGTGGAGGTATGAGGTTATGGTATGGGAAGGTGACGGGCAGAAGTAGGAAAGCCTCTGCCCCCACGGGTATGGGAGGGGGGTATTGGGAATAAGGATAAGAATAAAAGGTAGAAATTCGTACTACGTACCGTTCCGCACTTCTCGTTGAGAACCGCGTGTACTCGCTGTGAGCAACGCCCGTGAATCGCGACCGCGTTCACCAAACACCCCTACGGGGTAGTAGCCTAAGTAGATAGCTTTCGACTACACGAGACGACCTCGGTCAAGCACCAACTGCTCCAACTCTAGGAACTGGCTGCTATGACACCTGAGACACTACTCTACCGACCTCTCGTCGGCTAGCTGGTCTTCCCCGAAAAATAATGGGGGAAACCAGTGGGGGAAGGTGGAGAGAAGGGTATGCGCACCCAGTACACTCCACCGGTCAAATTTGTTATCTCCGTTACTGGCTGTAGAGAGATAACCGAGCGTCAATTAGCTCCCTTTTCCTCGTCGCGAACTTGCTTCGTGACAATACGCAACCAAATTTTAAAAGTAATACATTTTCACACCTAGTAAAAATTTTGCTTAACTAGAGTCTTAAATGAACCTGGATACTCAACTTATAAGGCCACATAGTTCTTGAGAAACGGTGATAAAATATATTTTGAAAAAATTGCTGTTTTTGGTCCCAAATACTGGAAATTTCACATGGTTTTCGAGAAAGTGTGATGAGTCAGCAGTCGGCCAATGGTAATTAGCTTTTCTGGCTTCACCAGATAGGTTAGAGTCAGCATTTTTTTAATGTATTTTTTTTGTATTATAATGAACTTGTAGCTAGCTCGCAAGTTTCTCTTTGCTGGCTGTGCCATATTGTATTCAGAAACGTATGCAAATTGAATTTTTGTAATGTTTGGTGAATAAAAATATGATATAAAAAATTATTTATAGGTTATAAGTATAAATTCTAATTAATAACAATGATTAAGAAACGGTGGTATTACAATGTATTATAATGAACTTGTAGCTAGCTCGCAAGTTTCTCTTTGCTGGCTGTGCCATATTGTATTCAAATTGAATTTTTGTAATGTTTGGTGAATAAAAATATGATATAAAAAATTATTTATAGGTTATAAGTATAAATTCTAATTAATAACAATGATTAAGAAACGGTGGTTAGTAATTGAAAAAGTCAACTGTGGGATTTCAGGTAAAACCTGCTCTTAGTATGCATCTAGGGATCTTAACTGAAAATGTGCACCAAATTTCAACTTCTAGCCGCATGGTTTGCAAGAAATAGTGATGAATCAGTCAGTCAGTGGCATTTGGCTTTTATATTAACAATGGCCAAGTAAAAAAAACGTTTATACTCTGTCACTATTTATTTTAATTATGTTAATTTAAAATAGCAGGGCGCGCTCTGCCGCGCGCTCACCGACAGAGTTTGTCACTGGGGTGTGGGGTAGATGAATGAATAGTTTTGGTCAAAGACAATATAGTACATTGTCTTTGGTGTTGGTATTCTATCGCCGTATCGTTGGCTCCACCTGGAGCTGTGGAACCGTCACAGTACGCTGTGAAGGAGACCCACCTGCAACCGTCACAGTACGCTGTGACGTAGGTGTGACGTCAGATATAGTGAGTTCCCGCTAGCACAGATTACAGAACAACAGAACGACAGGTTTGTCTGTGCCGCTAGCGACGATACAGCCGGTTCCTGATATAGGCAATTCCTCCGGCTGACATGACATACAGTGAATTCCAGATATAGGGAATTCCCCTAGTCCACACATATACCGAATTCCTCCTCAGAACAGTTTTATAAGCATAGGACATTTAACACAGATATAGTGAGTTCCAGATATAGCCAATTCCCCGTTCCCGTTATGAAAGGTATTGATGTCAATGATATGGAAGGAGAGCTGTTACCTACAATTTGAGACCGATTTTGCATTTTTACTTCATGTAGTTCCCTACTTACAGCGTTACGGCTTTTCTGAAATAGAAAAGTAACCATTTTCCATGTATAGGGGAAGCATGACTATTTCCCTTTCAATTAAAACTAGCATAATTTAGGCTATATTAATTTCGAATTCCTCAAAGTGCTATTAATTATACTGAAGACTTCTGCAATGGCGGATTTTGACAACAGCATTGAATAGCTGATGGAAATCGATGAAGGCTACTACACAAATATCAGTCACCGCCGGAAATCGAACCGCGGACTTCCCAATTGCCGGTCGGGCGCCTTAACCACTAGATAAAGTGACCCGCTCTGTATAGCAGCGCTCATTTTATACTTGGCTATATCGATTTCCATCAGCTAATTGGCCGTTTTCACACACACCGACACGGCGCCGGCACGACACCGGCAAGATGTCGTCCCGGTGTCGTGGGGGTTGAGATACAATGCTGCCAAATCGAACAGCTTTCACATTCACCGAGGGACGATAACAAACTGTCCCACCGACAAACTTGTCCATTTCAATTTGCACACTGCCGACAAACTGTCCCAACGACAAACGCTCCCACCGACAAGCTGGTCCACATTCCATCTGAGTGGTACAGTTGGACGCTGCATGCAAACGACAAACTGGTCCAAATTAGTTTTGGTCAACGAACGACAAACTGTCCCACCGACAAGCTGGTCCACATTCCATCTGAGTCGTTAAGTTTGACACTGCATGCAAACGACAAACTGGTCCAAATGAGTTTTGGTCAACGAACGACAAACTGGTCCACATTCCAGAGTGGTACAGGTTGACGGTGCGTACACACGACAACCTGGTCCAGAAAATCTGGACCCGGTTGTCGTTGGTATGCTTTGTCGTTGGGATGGTTTGTCGGGGTCCCTTCACCGACACGGCTCCGGCAGCCGGCTGCCGGCGCCGGCATGTCGTTGGCAGCATTGCTCCCGCGTCCCGCCGGTGCCGGCGCCGACACTTGTGTGTCGTCCATAGTTTTGAACAGAATTTGGTCATTTTGTCAACAGTTTGAGGTTAGGTACTGAAAAAAAACGGGGGGCCACCATCTGTCCGACTATCCATTTCTCCGAATATACCATTTGTCCGACTTTCTTACGACTTGTATTGAATAAGAAAAGTACGTGTTACCACTTGACCGAAAATCCATTTGTCCGAATATACCACTTGTCCGACTATCACATGACATCTTATAAGTTTAGAAACCACTTCACCGAATATACCACTTGTCCGAATCTACCATTTGTCCGACTCGACTGTAGCGCATTCTAGCGGCGTAGTTTATCACGCCTAACCGAAAATATCGTGTTTTTTTATTTTTTCACACACTATCAAATGTTTACTTTTCGTTATAATAATTTGATAACTAGAAACTGCTGTAATAGTGTCAAATAGGATTAATGAGTATATTATGACTGTGGTGACATGAACAATAGATGGCATTGAGTTATTGGCATGCCGCGTCGAGAAATCAGCCAATTACCAATCAGCATGAGTTTGCCGTTAAATTTGAAATATTGGAATTGTTCAGATTGAAGTTTTCTTCTAAAACCACAATCTTAATTCAAATAGAGTATTAATTCATCTCCTTTTCACATTGTGAATGATTGAGTGTTATGAAATCTTGTTTAAGATTCAATTAAATTAAGAAATAACTGTTTTGTTATTATTGGAATGTTTTGATCACAAAAATCTAACCTTTGCTGCTTTGAATTCTGAGTAGAGTATCAGACCATACTTGTATACATCCAAGTTGTGTTTAAGTTATTGCGTGAGTCTTTTATGTATAAAAACCTAGCTCACGAGCCACAACACTTACAGTCAACAATTATTGAGAAATTTGTATTGCTCAATAGCCTACTGTGCATAAAACTTACATTACACAAATCAAGTGTTAGATTCTCAATTCTTGAGGTATGAGTTAATTATGAGACTCAATTTTCCCAAAAGTTCATCTGTTAATCAATATGGATCTTGAAACCCTATCAGAAGTTCCCTAGGCATATTCCTGATAACAATATTGTTGGTCGTTAATGAGGTCATCAAAATCTTCAATTGGGGTGGTGAGAGAGCATCAGAATCGACCTTCTCCTCCATATTTTTTGAGCTATTTAAAAAGTGCTTTTCATTTTTAGGATAGTGAGCTATGAACTCGTTGGATCCTACTTTGAAGTACAAAAAAACGATAGTTCTGGATGCAGACTCCATAGTTCTATAGTTCCTGACCGGTTAAAGCAATAGTTCCGTGAAAGTAACATGAATACCTTCTATTCCTCAAACAAGCCTACCTCATACTCATAGTCTACTGGTAGGTCTAGATACCTTGAAGAAAGTATATCATAGAAATCTCTGTTTGCAAGGTTCATTTTCTTTCTATTCCCACACTTAGTAAAAAATAATTTGGTGTAATGTTATTGGGGAAAAGACTACTTGGCATTGAAATTGAAGTTTTTCATTGGTACTGTTCTTTGTTGGCGTAATATAATGAATGTGATGGCATTCAGTGGCATAGCATAATACTAGTCTCAAAGAGATTTATATCAATAATTTATTTGCCGAATCTGAGTCGAATATCACTAACTCTCAATTTATTGGCTAATAGACAAATATCTAATCTAATGGCTGAACAACAGAGCTAACCTCAAAAGGTGAAAACTATTTTTATTTAATTTTCTAGCTTAGCATATAGGCGATAGATAATGCAGAAGTATCTCTAGAATGCGTTGATTAAAGGCTAGAGTACCTAGTGCCTGGGACATGATAGTTCTGCCGCTAGAATGCGCTACAGTCGAGTCGGACAAGTGGTAGATTCGGACAAGTGGTATATTCGGAGAAGTTGTTTCTGGCGTTATATCGCGTCATGTAGAAGTCGGACAAGTGGTATATTCGTGCAAATGGTTATTCGGACAAGTGGAAATACTAAGTTGAATTAATTTTTGACAACAGGTATAAAAGTCGGACAAATGGTATATTCGGAGAGATGGAAAGTCGGACAGAAGGTAGTGACCCAAAAAAAAAACGTCTGGTACAGTACGATGGCTAATAGGTATGATGTTGTCACCCTAATTGAATTAGTCGAATCCGAGCGCTGTTTATGGGACAAAACTATAGAAGAAAATAAGAACGAAATCTTCAGAGATAGAACCCAATCTCATCCGAGTGTATTGTTTTTTGATTTCATCACTTAAATTCACTAATATATAGTCGAAAGTTTCCTTACAGTTGTATTCATACCAAAAAAAAATAAAAAATTTTGTTGGGTTTGTCACTAGCTTATCAAATAAGGTGTAGCCTAATACAAGCCATCCAAATAGCGAACTTTTATTATTGGGTCAATCCAAAGTTGTCTATTACGACTGCGCCTTTTACGTCGTAGATATAATAAATATAACAAATACAACCTCCTGTTGTAATCAGCCATCGTACCGTTTTGAACTGTGCCGCCCACTGCAAAATAAGGTTAGTTCTTCACCGACAGCCAGATGCCGTGTCGGTAAGTGTGAAATGCTTCAACGATATCGGCGCCCGGTGCCGGTGTCGTGCCGGCGCCGTGTCGGTGTGTGTGAAAACGCCCATTCAATGCTGTTGTCAATATCCGCCATTGCGGAAGTCTTCAGTATAATTAATAGCACTTTGAGGAATTCGAAATTAATATAAATTATGTTCTATATATTTGTCAATTTGATAAATTGTCAGTTCCTTCAAACGCAGCTTGTAAGCCGATATAATTTATTGCCAAACACAATTCTTTTTTAATTTGCAAATACAGTCATTCGCACACCGCTATCATGCGACTCATTGCAGGAAACTTAAATCGTCCATATATGAGATTCTAATCACCGGTGAACCCTGCTCCTTTCTCATATATGACCGTTCTGCAACCAGTGATACGCGAATTTCTTCTCTCTCATCACCTGTCGTGCTGTAGCAAATAGCTTCCTGTTCCCCGGAGCTTTCATTAATATAAACTGGCTCTTCAGGAGTGTGAAGTCCCAAATGACGTGTAGAGAAATTACGCGTAACCTTTCTTTTGTGGATCAGGTTCATCTTGTCCTTTCTCCTAACAAATTTCACGATAATACCAACAGGACGACAATTTCCTTGAGGTTTTCTTAAGCGATGACAAGACATCAATATCCTCCCGAGACACATCCAAATCCAGAGCAGCACACACCCGTTTCACGACCTCATAAGACTTATAATACTTAGTATTCTCTCCCTTAACTTCAGGAACACCGAAAATCTCCACTATATGACCGCGAATAATGTTCTACGTTATCAACTCTTGCTTCCAATTCCCTAACTTTCTTCCTCAAAACAACGTTTTCTTGTGTAAGATTTTCTATGATTTCTAAATGCCTGGAGTTTCTTTTTGTTTGTGATGTTCTTGTGACTCTTGTATATTCATGAACTTTTATTACCAAGTTATTCATGTAAGTTTAATTTCGAGAAACACTTTTGTGTTTTTAAAAACAATTTTTATTTTTTAAAGAAGTTACAGACATGGATAATATGTAAAAGTACAATAATACAAACAATACGCTCTAGGAGATGTTCACTCTCCGCTACTGAGTCTCAGACTGACTACGAATGCTCCGGTGTGAACCGAGGCATGAGAAATTGTACAGTTCCAAGAAATATGCAAGGTTTGCAATAAATATCTTGAATTCGTATTTTTCTAACATAACTTGTATATAATATATTTTTAATCTTCTGCCATTTTATTCTGTGATCAGGCTCTAGGGTTTTAGGCGCCCTAGGCAAACATCAATCCAGCCGCCATCCCCCCCCCCCCCCCCAAAGTACCATCGACGGGGTCTGCTGAGCACGGAACCACATATAAATTTATTGTGATCAATGACTAGTTTCTGTAAAAAATATCAATTCTACTTAAAATCGATATAATTAAAATATGCAAATATCTCAAGCTATATCAGGTAATTACTTACAGTGAATGTAATTTGAATTGAAAGTATTAAAATGAAATAGTAGGCCTAACGATGGCTTTATATTGCTTTTCTTAGGTCTCATGTTTTGACAACTTACAGACTAGACCCCAGATTGATAATAATTATTAGTAACATAAATTATTATTACGGAAGTTTCCAAACACACGGATCTGGTGAATATACTTGGGAATAATGGTTGACCTCATTATTATCATAAATGTCTCCAATACAAGGCCTGAATCACAGTGTCTAATTATTTGAATCCCTTGCAGCATAAGCAAGGGCCGTATCATCAGCTAAGGAGGTAATACGGCGATTAAAGTTATTCAAGAACAAGTCATCAATATCACTTAGAACAAAATGGGACCCAGTAGGCCTACTGAACCCTGAAGGACGCCACAATTCATCAATGGCTGCACCTTACTAAACTAAATAAGTGATCAGATAATATTCATGATCAAATCTCATTTGGTGTTTCCAATTGGCAGTTTCCATTCTAGAAAATAGATTTTAAGCTTATTAAAGAGTACCGTAGCCTACTAGTACTTTTTTGTAGAAATGCCTTCCTTATTTTCTAGGCAACTTGAATAGAATTAATTGCGTTACACTATCTAGTAATTTGTCTGCATTTAATTAATTTTTTGTTTGTTTTGAATCTTCAAAATGAAATCCTCAATTATAGGCTCCAAGATTATGCACCCCCCAAATTTTGACGCCCACCTAAAACTGCTCGCAAAAATTGTTCCTTTCCAGTGGCGGATTTAGGGATGGGGGAAGGGCTTTCGGACTGAAGACCCCCAAAACCTCCAAAAAAAATTTGCAAGTGTAAATTTTTTTATAATATAATCAGTTTGAAGCTCGTAAAATATTCATAAGCAAGAATTACCTAATTCCACTACTAAGACTTCAATTGTATGAAATCCAACGTTTTAATACTGTATAATGTCTTATTTACATTGCCTGCAACCAATCGACTCAAGTGTTTAGATTTTTGTACTTGCTGAATAGAAAAAGTAGTGCAACATACAAAATTGCAGTAATTGAATCATGACAGTACCAACTTTCTTTTAATGAAAAGTAATGAGGAACCACATTAACATATCAACCAATGTTTTTTTTTTTATCATTCTATCACAGCGGTCGGCAAACCAGTGATCACTTACTACTGATATAGGTTACGGTATATCGTGGAAAAATTCCAGATACAACGCTTGCATTGGGTTTACTTATATATAATGTGGATCTAGTACAATTTTAAATGATTTCTCAAAGACTATACAAAATCTTTCTGGTGGAGTATCTTCAGATCCCATATTTCTATGAGGAAAACTAATCGACAGAGAAAAAAACTTTAGAAAAACATCTCTTTTTACAGTATAGATAGAATTCACACAAAGTTTATCTATTAAAACTAGATGAAACAATAGTTAATTGAAAAAGTTGTCACTAATTAAAGCTCCCACATTGATTTTCATTCTTAAAAATTGAAAAATATGACCAATACCAGAATAATACTATGTTCCTTGACAAACTGCTGAACACACCAGATTCAGCCATAATTCAATCAAAATTTTCCAACATACTTTAAATTTTAATTACTTTTATCGCTGATACGGTTCAAAGCACTAATAAAGCTATTTTTTATTTCCCAATAATATGAAGTTATAGTTCGGGTATGATTGATTATGAAAAATCCAAAAGCTTTCACAATACTACTTGTATTCAGTACACCTCTACCCAAAGCACTGTCTTGCCTGTCCAAATAAAGTTATCAAACAAGTCATTCATCATGTATGGCTGACTCATCGTTACAATAGACACTATTCATATTCATGAATAATTATTATTTATAATTTTAAAACCCAATCATTATACATGATAAGCATTTTAACACATAACATTTATTGATGAGTTCCCAAACGAAAGCTTTCGTCTGCATTGTTGTTGTTTCAGCTGACAATTTATTATAAGAGAATACAGTATTTAATTTGAGCATCTGAATGCATTTTATGCTGTATACATGCGATTTTGTATCATCCAGTAGTGTAAAGCAGGAAAGTCACTGGCCCGGCACCGGCGGCGATCGATGCGTACCGGCAACATTGCTTTGCGTTGTTTTCATTGAACGGCAACCAACTATATCTGTCCGTCACCGGCGGCGACAGAAGCTCTTGGGGGCATTCTTGCCGGGCAGCCTCTCCGGCATTTCTCTAGTCGATGCCAGTATCGTAAGTGTTCTGCGTGAACTGTACAATGAGTTATTTATTTGTGATAGTCACAGTGTGTGTTGAAGGAGAAAAGAGACAGAAACGGAGGAAGCAGTTAATAAAAATAAAATAAAAATTTACAATAAAATAAAAATAAAGTAATAATAAAATAAAAATAAAATAGAAATAGAATAAAATAAAATAAAAATTTACTAAAATAAAATAAATTAATTATTAATTAATAAAAATAAAGTCATGTTACTGTTTCAATTTAATTTGAACCAATAACAATTATAATCCATGAGATCGAAATTCTTTCGCTGGATCGCCTTTTGTGACCATGACGCCTTTTAATTGCCTGCTATCTCATCCAGAACTCAATAAATTTTATCACATCACAGAATAATGTTTTATTTGTTATTGGTTCAGGTAAGTATTGATTAGTAAGTAAAATAGTGACGATTCAATTATTAAAAAGCTGTTTTGAAAATACTACAGATAAATAAGTCACATAGATCTCAAATCTTACTAATCAATAAATCTTACTTACCTGAACCAATAACAAATTAAAACATGATTTTGTGATGTACTGTAATAAAAATGATTGAGTTCTGGACGAGATAGCAGGCATGACAGGTGACATGAAGTCACAAAAGGCGATCCAGTGACAGAATTTCGATCTCATGGATTATTTTTGTTATTGGTTCAAATTAAATTGAAATAGTAACATGACATTATTTTTATTAATTAATTTCATTTTTAATTAATTTTTATTTAATTTTATTTTTAATTAATTTTTATTTAATTTAATTTTTAATTAATTTTTATTTTAATTTTCAATTTTAATTTTAATTTAATCTTTAATATTTTTCAATTTTATTCTTAATTTTTATTTCAATTTTATTTTTTATTTTTATTTCAGTTTTATTTTTAATTTTTTATTATTTGCTTCCTCAGTTTCTGTCTCTTTTCTTCTTCAGCACACACCGCGACTATCACAAATCTGTGATATCATCTGACGAACTCTCCATTGCAACTGCTGCATTTCTTCTGTCAGCTCTAGTTTCTGCCGGAGCTATGCCGGACAAGTGGGTTATTGTTGTAAATTGCCGGTCGCCGCCGGACGCCGCCGGTGCCGGGCTAGTGGATTTCCTGCTTTAGATGCACGATGGCTAACACTCTGTTGCTGGGATACGACTGTTTGTAAGCTTAAAGTCTACTGCACATCCTATATTTATAGCTCATGTCTCAGCTCACGAGCTTTAATTGGTACCAAAATACTTGTCATCAGTTGCTGCAACCTGCTGGCAAGAATTTGAAGCTCATGCTTCACTTGTTTCAAAAATATTCTCATTTTAGACAATCCTTGTTGTTGATTTTTTCTTAATAAAATTTGATTGGGATTAAGGTAGTCTGAAATAAAAAACAAAAATTCATAATACCATAATTTTAAAAACATTATAAAAGATTTACAAAAATAAAAGTCTATCTCCAGCAAAAGTGACAGTGGAACTATTGTAACTCCATTTATTGGACTATATTGTATGAAAAGATGAACAGTATATTATAACTTTTCGACCTAAATATAAACTATTTTTATTCACAATATGCTGCCGTTTACGACTACAATCAATACAATATAATACACAATATTAGATTACTCTATACAAAAATTGTACAGTTTCACAGTAGAAAAGTTCATCAGTACAGGTAAAGCTATTGAGTTTGATTTCACAGGCAATCAATTTCACAAATTACACATACAACTTGAAATGTCTCAAATAAACATTCAACTGATAAAACATTATTGTGTTAAGATGAAAGAACACAGAACTCACAGAGAAATGAAAAGAAAACACAAATAAACTGAGATCAAAAATAATATTAATGCTAGCTCTGTGATAAAATTACATCGTTCCGCAATACATGAATCTTGACCACAATAATTACTAGCCTTGTCTTACAAGCACTTGTACTAAGCAATTTATACAGCTACTCAACACTTTGCTTAGATAACTGTTCAACAAGATTTAATACAGGATAAAAGAATATTTAATTGATAAGTTATCATATGATAAACAGTTATGGCATCATTCAATTGAATAAAAAATAGTACATACTTTTATACACAACTCACTTGCTGCATTCTAACAATCTGGAATCAGTTCAATAGAAATGTATCTTGATATTTCAGATTGAGCCAAAGTTAGGGAAAGAAGACATAAGAACAGAAAAGTTTAGAAAATCTGTATTTTAATTCACAAACAGCAGAAAAATAAGGATAATAAACATTTTCGTATGTTTTCATATGACATTCTCAGTAAACCAACTGCTGTCATTTACAGAAATATTGCTGTCAAAGAGATCGTTCAATGATCTGGATCATTTCACAGGTCATCGTGTATTGTAACACTAAATGATAGTATGAATTTTGAATTGTTTGGGTTTGTTTGAATTGAATTGAGCTTAAATTTTAAAGCTTAGAAAGAGTTTAATTTTAGTCTCAAATTAGTATTGTTGGATTCAAAGTGTAAGTACTGTAGACTATTGGATACAATTCCGAATTATTTTTAAATTAGCTAGACTACTTAAGGCGAATTTATCAGCATTAATTTGAAAACATTTCAACATCAAGAGAAATTCTTGACAATAATAATTATTATTGGAATGTAGAATGGATGTCATGTCATGGATGTATTTACATATAATATTTCTAAAAATAAAATCAACACCATACACATGCACACGCACACAATATAATTACAATAATATACTTAAGCCCAAAAAAAAAATAATTTCAATATTCTCTAATACTCGTGAATTGGGATATTATTATATTTTGGGCATTTAAAGAAGTTAATAAAATAAAGGTCTGGAATTATTGCGTTATAGATTTAGACTAAAAGAAAAGTTTTTAGATCCAGTTACAGGAATTGTCTACTTCCTTTATGATATTTGTAATCAATTAAAAAACATTCCTGTTACTAAATAGTTTAATGTAACTCAGAGATGTCAACAAAATACCCTTAAAATCCATCTAAGGCATTACTTCACTTTGCATAATTAGTATTTGTTTTTAATGGAACAATTTTTATGGATCTGTGTTGAAACTGTGATTGTTGAAGAATACCTCTTCATATTTTTATTATGCTGAATATTACAAATTTAAACTTATAGCTGAAAGAGTAATACTAGAGTTTTTAAAATGAAGTAAGATGCAGAGTGTAATATTCTGCTCACAACAGAAACTAATTTAGCACATCGTACTTTAATACAGTTTTAGAAATTAATTGGTAGTTAAAGAGAATTCGCATCTAACCTACCTTAGTTTATGTAAACCATCCACAGTAATCAACATGAGTTTCTTATATAATTTATTATACAGTAGATTTGTTCGATAGGAAATCACTGATGCTGATCGTTAACATAAATAATCAACACTTGACATGCTTAAATAAATCACAATTGTTAAAAGTAGTTAGCTACTTCCTTTGAAAAAGCACTTGCATAATGCCTAATATGCTATTATTATAATGGCACTTCTAGTATAAAATCTAAAATCAATAAAAGATTGAATAATATGGAAAATATACAACAATGATCTCTTGTTCGGATGTTTGCAATGCTTAAAAATGCAAATTAATTTTTTTTTTTTATTCAACTTTCCGAAACACATTGCTACTCAACAATCTGGACTGAATTTCAAGTGAACCAATCCCATTCTCACTTTATAGGCACTTACAAATACGAGGCATTTGAACCTAAAGCAATAGTTTGAGACATGCGAAGCCATGCATCAGGCACCATGATATTTGATTCACATAAACAACGTAACTGCTCTTTTAATAAAATAAAATATCCAACATTTAATAATGTTTGTGATCTCACATCTAATTAACAATCATTTACAACTAAATTCAATATCAACACATTAGTGTTTCACATGTTTGAAAGGCAATAAATAATAAGGCCATCCAACAACTGAACTCTCGACTATTCGCCATACCGTTTTATCCGATCTGACGTCTGACCCAAAGTTTAAATTATTACTGATCATGATTTCTGTTAATATTGCACTGTACTCATTATTCTCAATAATTCTGTTTTGACTGCTATAAGCAAAGCAGTATCAAATTACTGCACATCTATTTCAGTAATGCGAACGAATAGCACACTTTCCATAGTTATCTATACATGCTTTTCAACTTTTTTGTCAAAACAAAACTGGTTAGGTCGGACAATAGAGACTAATGTATTCCAATTTGATTGGAAAATTTACAAACTGCCAGACAACTTGTAATATTTAAAAATTAAATAAATAATTTCAAAATCACAATGAAGAAAAATCTGTCAGGTTGAATTTCAATTAATAATTTGGAAATATCTTTTTTGTTTGACAAGTAACAACAGAATGAATGCTGTGATAGAACAGTAAATACAGTACTTAAATACTGACACAAATACATGTAGAACATTGTTCATGACAATATCGTTACATTTCTAAGACGTATCTTAGTAATACCAAGGATGGAAGTAGGCTGAGTGGCCTAGCAGCATTGAACATTTATAAAAAAAACTGAAGTCACAAGTAAAGAGGTAAAGATAGCGGATTATTGCAGGTATTTTAACTATTTATTTTGAATCTCAGGACACAAACATTACATTTACGTTCAATTTTTCATTAAAAAATATCGTTTACTTTGCAAACTACAAAATATCGTTCCAGGATTAGATAAGCGAGCAATTGCATTTGCAATTGCAGTTACTGCTGTATATTTATATACTTTTCCATTTTTCGTTCCTTAATAAAGATATTGTAGTTTAAATGAGTTCACTCTTTAAAATATTAAATTCATTAAAAAAAAGGAAATCATAATGCGCACTTCACTGTAGTAACCAGCAGTAGATAACCAAACAATATTAATGCAATAACTTCCAAATAATAATACCTGCATGTATTCGGTATGCTAGCTAAGCTGGGGAATATCCTGCTTACTAGTATTAAAAAAATGTGAATTCTGATTGAATGCGTATTTGTTATTTGCTCTAATACAATCATAGACAACATAAATAGAACAGTCTATCACTTGTACAACGTTGTTTATTTACAAATATTAATAAAGAATTTAAACTTTTCATTATTTACAGACATAACTGAATTATTTACACTATTTACAAATGTATAGATTTACATATTTGTTGACGATAATGAAGATGCCCGACAAAAATGGGTTAAAACTCTTAATAACGAATAATTTCAAAAGTTCAACGTCACTTTTCAGTTCTTTATCGAATCATGAACATTCCGAAATCATATTGAGTCAAAGAATTCAAACTTCTCTGATCCAACGAAGAATGGCCCATAACGGTCATATGTATGTTTTCTTCACCTTCTGGATGGGCTTGTTGTCCGAAGCTGAATTTGCATTTTTGCCATTGGCGTTCTTCGGTGGTACATTAAGAACGAGATTTATTGCTGGCTTGTTATTAGCGCATGGTTGAATGTAAGAGGATCCCTCAGCATTAAGGCTGTCACCAGTCAGTCTACAAAAAAAATAATTAAAAAATAAATAAATCATTTTTAGACTAAACTTGAGAGCACAGAAGAATTTTAAGACTTGTTCTTACTTACAACAAATGCAATCCCTTATTTCCTCAGTTGAGCAAAAATAAAGACAATTTTGTAGTTGATGATTAACGAGAATGCGTCAATGACCCGAAATAAATCATGTCTATCGGTCAACAACCATTTTGATGATCGGACATTTTTTGCAGAAATTTCACATTTTGTTAGAATTTAAGGACTATCTCTTTTTAGACACATTTTTATGCTTCTAAATTACCATACGGCTTTCATGACCACCCTAAAACTCCAGTAAAATAAGAAGAATAATGGATGAAACCAAAACTCACCTGTTAAGTTGATGATGAGTGTGCATGGGTAAATGTGAATAATGCCTTGAAAACAGATAGCCAGCAACAAATCCAACGACCAATGTTGCCAGGACAGATGTGGCCACAGCCATTCCTAGAGTATCAGCAGTATATATCACAATCTTCTCTTGAGCTTGACCATCTGCAATACAAGATGGAGCATTTCATAAATTATCAATTTGAAGAATATTAAAAAGGTGCTTAAAAGCCATGGAGTCAAACACTGTACTATTACTTCAAGGGCAGCAGGCTATAAAATGAGAATAAATAATGAGAATTCTGAAAGTAAAAGATTTAGGATTTCTTACAGATCAACATTGCAAGAACTTACTATTTTCATTTGGTCTCTTTTTTAGTATAGCGTAACTCATTCATTGTAAATGCATATGCAAATCTATTAATAGATTGAAGATTTTAGATGATTGACCATAAGCTTTGGAGAATTTTACCCCATTATTAAGAATTAAGAATATTATTAATTATTAAGAATTTACCCTACTAACATCAGATATTAAATGTTAATTTTGGACGTAAGTTGTTTCACTTCAGAATGCATTTCCGCCAATAGCAATAAAAAACTTGACCAATTAAATAACAAAGACAATCACTATTATTTAAAATCATCTTACCACTTGTACATGGAATTGGATTGCACAAAGAACATTTCGGACATATCACTTCTTCTTTCCCCGCTTCATCACCAGCTGCAACAAAACAGTCATTAACTAACAACAAAACACTGAATAAGTAATATGAACAATATTTTTGATAATACTTGAGTTAAACAAACAATTACCTTTTTACTGATTCCGATTTCTCAAGCAAAAGATTTAGGATTTCTTACAGATCAAAATTTCATGAACTTAATATTTTCATTTGGTCTCTTTTTAAATAAAGCGTAACTGAATCATGGTAAAAATATTAGATAAAATATGATGGTTTGTTTTATAAGTTAATTTCTTTTTACGTAGGTACCTTACTGACATAGTTTTAGAGTCATGTTTCGCGAAAACTGCATCTTATATATTCACTAGTGGATTTCATGAATATTAGATTAATAAGTCTCGATCAAATTTATGTTGCAAAAGTGGAAAGGTTATTATTATTAAAAGATGATATGAAAAGTAACAAGTAAAAACTCATGAAACTTGACATTGATAACATGGCCCTAGTCATGACCATGGATGATGTAAGGCTAGCTTTGGCAAATTTGAAGCAATTACCAAATTGTCAAATATCAATTAGTTAATCTGTATCCAGACGCAGAATTGGAAAACTGGGCAAATAAAACAGGAACATTTTCGAATTCTATTTGATTTTACTGAATCTCAATTTGTTATAACACATGCTTGTCTAGAAGCTGAATCAAATAAATTATCGAACTGAAGCTTTTGGAAAGTTCCTTTCAGACGGATTAGTTGATGATGTAAGATAGCTGTGCTCAAAATTGAGGGAAATTTATCACAGGACTTTGAGGAGAAGACTGAACTGAGGAGAGGAATAGGTAGGTGATTGATTATACAATATACTTACAACGGTAAGATAGCTGTGATGATAAATGTAATATTATTGCACAAAAAAAACAAACAATTTACAACATACCTATTCCTCTTTCCAACGGTTTCACTGCTACAGCAGAGACAACATGAGCTGAAAATAAAAATCAATATTATTATGGTGTCTAGTACGAAAAATAAAATGTGACGAACACTTCCTAATAAAGTTTCGTATGAAGTATATTCATAGCACATTAAAATTCATCAAGCATAGTACAGTATGAAGATAGCATCGCTATTAGCGGAGCTGTAACATATATCATATTCAATAAGGAAAGTTAGCTTCTCAATTACAAATAAACTTTATTAATACTAATAGTGTCTTTTTTAATTTAATTTCCAGTGGATGAATCCTAGTTTCTCTTGAAGTGTGAGGGAAAATGCTGAGGTGGATTAAATAAAAGGAAGAATTCAGACCTAGACAAAATTGAACACAACATATTCTACAATAGAGATCTAAAGTATTTGTAGAGGACAACGAAGAACGACAAAAATGTTGTAGTTCATGGCGGGATATTATAACTCATAATATTATGTTCACGCGTAAATAGCTAATTCCGCTAATTTTTTTTCTACAAATGCTTATAGCAAGAAGCGTGGCAGTTGGTTGGGGCGTCGCAACTTCAGCTTGCTGTCGTTTAAGCGGTCGTAGGTTCGAATCCTGCTCCTCCGTCTGGCATCTATGTGTTATCATTCACCTCATTACCCAAGCACAAGTCTCGGACTCATTTGGGCATTATCAGCAATAAAAAGAATAAATAAAAAATTTTGATATTGTGACAGGGAGCAAGATAACAGACAGACAGCATTGACATATATTTTTGCTCTGTGGTACACAGAGAAAAACTATTCGTTGGAATACAAAAAAAAATGTATACGAAAACAACATTCGTTGGAATACAAAAATCAAGTACACAAACACTTACGAGGTTTGCACATTTTATGCTGACCACGAGGAATATTTTGGAACAGAAGTTTGTGACTACCAACAAAGTCCTTCACAGCCACACAGCGGTCCTCACTGCTGTCCCAGGCACAGTATGGGTCCTGAATGCCAATGCACATCCTAAACAAAAATAAAGAGTAATGTAGAAAATTAATTATTTCAGAATTTAAAACATTTATGAATGGAGAAGAGTAGAAATTACGACACCTATATATCAATTTATGTGCACACCGAAGAAAAAATGATCTACTAAGAGCATGAAGTTTGATAATACTCCCTCTCTAATAATGCATTTTACTGTTTTCAGTAAACTCCACAGCAGAATACACTAAAATATACAATAATATAATTATTTCAATTCTTCATATAAAGAAAACTTAGGTAAAACTTCAAGAAAGAGCATTGTTATTTTGATACATGGAGCGATTAATGGTATACCATGAATTGTTCTAATAATTCACTACATCTTTCATAAATCCTTTCAATTAAATGAGAATTAATTTTTAGACGCTTCACTCAATAGATAAATATTGTGAAAAGACAAATACTTTTATTTATATTTTTACTATTGAATTATATTGGGTTACAGATTCACTACCTAATGCTGTTTAAATGCATAATGATTGATAAAATATTCGACTAATACAATTCACACTAAAGAAATTGGGTGAATACTGCATGGTATGTCAATTTTGCATTATAATCGTCAAAAAGATGATTCGAGCCAAAGTTGTTCAAAATCAGAGCTAAAACATTCATTAAAGAAAAAAGCAATCACTCACCCGCAGTTGTTCATCTTGGCTGATGTACACCTGTGTAGAAGAATAGTTTGAACAACTTCATCGGCAATAATCATCAGTTTATCCGGGAAGCCTTCCACCCTGATAATTTTGAGATTGCGAACCGGAGTTCCAGGTTTTAGAACTTGGATTTCTTCTATTACCACACTTTTTACTTCCGGCTCGTTTTCAATATTGATAACTTTGATTATTCTTCCATCATCTGCGAAGATCATATTAGAAATAAAATAAATCAATAGAGAAAAGTGACAACAAAAGTAGTAAAGGTGTTAATTTCTTTGGTGGAGGAACTCAAAGAGGCGAAAGTGAGATATTTGTCAAGTACAATATGATATAGCTTGAATAGTGAGTGATTTTCACACTACTGTACTTTCGTTCTTTCGTTAATATTTGGATCAATGATAATTGCTCTGAATGCTGAATGTAAGTTGGAAACTATGCCATGTTGAGCCATATCGTGCATGTGCGTATAGTTGGATGATTCAAAAAATTTATATTGCAAAATAGTTACAGTTATTTTGCTATAGTAACTAAATAGTAATAGTTACATATTAAGATTTCTTTGATATGAGTGGCTGCGGAAATGTCTCTCATCGTTAATGAGTAAATAAAAATTAATAAATAATCTTTTCACAGTTCTTTTTAAATTCCTTCGTGTTTTAGTTGTTTCTCAGGATAGTGATTGTACTATTGCTACGTTATAAAACTATGAAAAAGCAAAGGTTTGAAGAGCACTTGATAGATTATTTTACAATTTCTGCAATGCCAAATAAAGCTAAAAAGGTTCTCTGATGATCATAAATCATGGGATTAATAACAATCAGATTCATCAGTTGAGGATTGAGCTTGGATAATCACTACATACTAAATAATTC
The DNA here is from genome assembly GCA_948455865.1 of Conomelus anceps. Taxonomy (NCBI): domain Eukaryota; kingdom Metazoa; phylum Arthropoda; class Insecta; order Hemiptera; family Delphacidae; genus Conomelus; species Conomelus anceps. The sequence continues at coordinate 82,509,723 of OX418216.1, read as the reverse complement.
TAGCTTTAATTAAAGGATAACATTCCTTAAAACTAAAAGCCTAGATAGTAAGTAATAGATAGTGAAAGTTACAGATAAAAATGTCAAATGTCATACCTGTGCCAACGAAAGCAACATCATATGCATTTCCATTAATGGCTTTCACTTGGGGATCAACAGCGACAGCAGTGAACCTATACTGGAAACTTATTCGAACTAAAAATGGAAGGCTAAAGGATGATGGCACTGCGGAGTCCATCAGAGAATGAGATTTAACGAAATTCACAGACACATCAGGAAGCGTCCGGCTGTCACTCACACAGTCTCCTGGTCGAGGATCTGGTACCTGCAAAATCCCAATAATTATACAGTGACTAAATACAGTGATAATATAGTAATAGCACATAAAAAATTCACAATATATTAAGAGTATTATTCCAATATATGAATAATACAAAGAAGTAAAATGCTTCCTTGATTCAGTGAATGCCTTGATAATGAAATGAGCTTTCCCACGAACTAACATAAATGTTTGTTCCATTGATACTGATATAAACCATGAAACTATTAAATAATGGTAAAACAATAATAGTTAATGTTACACCGTATTTCTTTTTTATACTGCGCTTCAATGGCAACCGCGGTTTTGTAGTCGACAACGGCACTTATATTTGAAGTACTCTTACTGATTGCTACTCCTGCGGTTACAAGCTCGATTTTCGTTCAGCATAGCATATTTGGTGTCATCATTCACCTCATTACCCAAAGATAAGTCTCATGTGGCAATATCAACAAAGAAAATAATATTTTTGTATTGATCTTTGAATTTGAACCATCGACTGTAGAAGCAATGCATTTTAATTGAAAAGCGATTTAATCTCAGCAATATAATGCCAATTCAATACCGAGCTCTTTTCTAATGGGGACCATTTTCCTGTGAACTTCCTTGTGATAGAACTGATAGGTTTTCCAAAACTTGGAATCTATTTTTTTCTAATGGAGACAACGGTATACCTCTTTATCTGCATTTTGATCTGCTATTAAAAAAAAACAAAAAAATAAAAAATAACATATCAAAAGTTGTAAAAAATATAATAGAATTTTCAATGAGAGTGATGAGGTTGGACGAAAAACTCGTTAATCACAATGAAAGTCATTAATCTTCTGGAGATGCAATATAAGCATTCAATTTCTGCATTGATTGCTGCGTTATATTTGAATAATGAATTTGATGAGGGCTCCTAGAAATTTCAATGTCAGAGGCAAACAACAAGCTGAAAACTATTAGAGAAAAGAAACTTTGGGTTATGTATATATCCGCATAGCCACAAAATGTACTACCAATGTCTCGTTCTCTAAGCAAGAACATAGTAATAAGTGCAATAATGTAAAATAATAGCATTTCTAGCTTGCATGGAATAAAGTGACAGAGGCTTATATATGAATGAGAGAAACTTTGAGGAGTTTTCACAATTGAGGAGTTAGCTTATTAAGCATCAATTATTATAAGGAAATAAATGCAATCATAATAATAAAGCTTCTAATTGTCAAGTTTATTGTAATGAGCTTGAAAACTCCATTTTGGAAATAGTTGTTCCATCAACTGAATCTGATAAAAAATAATAAGATTTCACCTTATTTTTGATTGAAATGAATAGGAAGATTTAGATTATTCTCAAACTTCTTTATTTCTAGAAATATCTAGAAGTAGCACTTCCAAAACCGACCTTTGATGCGGGAACCCTTAGCCAATTCGAGTTCATTGATGACTGCTCCTTGAAATATCCGTCAAATGTTTCCATTATTGAGTCCATGGAGAACGCACACACAGCAGATCCGCCAATCGAGTTACCAGGTGTTGTGAATACAGCATAGATCATTTTCTGTCCTCCTTTTGTCTCTACAATATCACTGGTAGACTCTGAAAATGTATTTTCAAAATTATTCTACTTCATTGCCTATGAGGAAGATAGATAGAAATTTTAAGCCTACGAGGAAGATAAACTGAAATTCTGACCCTATGAGGAAGGAAAAAGAAATTTTTATTATGACTTGATAATAACTTCATTCAAATTTTTGGCGATTGCGTTCAGTAAAGCGCGGTATTTAATATTGAAAGACACTGTACAGAGCTAGAGCCTGCCACGCAGGCAATGACAAAATGAAACATACCACTGAACTCAATACCGTAATGGAATAGTACATTCCAAGATAATAAATTTCATGATTCCTTTTAACGCTATGAAGTATATTATAACGCTATGAAGTATATTATGCTTATTACTCGAGCTTTATTACATTCTACATCAAATCTTATGTATATGAACATCTATTTTTCATCATTGACGAAATAATATAAAAATATAATTTCAAGTTCATTGAAATTGATTTATAATCGTCACAACTTAATAATCATCATAAATGAGTATCTTCGTATATTATGAATATGGAGTACAGTATATATTTTGAATTTCACATTCAAATATTAGGGAAACTTTATATTCAATATTACTCATATTCAATTGTTGGGGAAACTTTCATTTTTTTTAAATTAGCCACTAAGAAGATATTAAGTTTTTATCAAATTTCGAAAGCAGAAGGAATAGTAACCAGCCAGGAAGAGGAGGGTTGACCAGATGGCCAATAACAGGGAAAATGAAAAGGGAAGGCAATTAACAAACTAGGAAGGGAAGAGTGGGATGGACTTGTAATGACGGGCTGGAGTGTCGGACAAGTAGTTTTGATAAAAGTGACTCTCTATAGACATTGGCTGTTGAAAATGGTTACAATTATCTACTCTTATACAATAAGAATTACTTACGTATTTCGTCAAAGTAGAAAGGATAATCGCCAGGAACTGAACAATTAAGCCGAGATTTCAGGAATGAAGTCCAACGATCATAAAACTGATGAGGACCTCCCTTATCATTTTTACAAACTCTAGCCACCCTAGAATACACAACCTGTGAATCAGAAAAAGGAGAATGTTGGTAAGTCAACTACAGTGGCGCTTCGTGCATTTCCAAATGTGTAGGAACTCTAGGAGGTGAGTGCAGGTTCTAGAGTAAGTGATAATTGGGTCAATGGAAAACAAATTCTACGATTTTACTTATAAGTCTGTAACCTGTGCCTTTGATAGGCATTTGCAACTTTCATGTGACTTCAATTTTAAATGAATCTCGATATTTCCTAAAAATGAAAAATACTTTTCTCGATCTTTGAAACAATAAGCCACTGTTTATGTATGCCAAATTCCATTCTACAAAATGTGGGGGTTTGACGAGATGGAATTGACCAAAAATATTCAAATAATTTGAACTGTCATTATTAATTTTATTACTTCCTTAACGAATTATTTGTTAATAAATAATTGTTGAAAATATTTTACTGGTGAATTGAACACTTACATATTCACGTAAAAGCTATTTCTCATTGTACAATAGTGATCACACGAATAAGTACGAGTTAAATTCACTAGTAAAGTATTTTCAACAATTATTCATGATTAAATATCAAGTGAAAAAGAAATATGGAACTACATGAAAGTACTTCTTTTGTCGATGACTTTCCACATGACATTTCGTATTACGATGTCTTCGTATTAATGTAATTATTTATTATTAATTACAAAATGGTAGAAATGGTAGCAATAGTGGATTAGGAATAACAAAAAATTCATCTTCATATCATTGTACCCTTATCCCTCTTGCTACCCCATTATCCCTCTTGCTTGGATTTATTATCAACGCCATTATCACCATGAACTAAGATCTGTATTATATATAATGAGCCCTGAGCTTTTCACATCAGCTATTCATTGAAATAACAATATGGGATTTTACCAATAATTGGTGCCAATTCACTGAAAACTGACTTCAGACATTTGATTCAACTTGTGTTAAAATATAAATTTTACTCAATTTGGCAACGACGCTTTTTCTTCACAGATCTCATAATATATCATGCCTCAATATTTTCTCTTTTTAATGCGACGATTTAAAATAATTTAAGAAAATATTTCAAAACAATCAAAATGTCAACGCTTTAGCACTGTAAAAAAAATAAGTGGTTATTGAATTGTTCTAGTCATCAGCCTTCGTAATGTCCAATGTCTTGATATTCAAATGTAAACAACGACAGCCCCAGCTGCCCAATGTTTTGATTTTCACTAACCTAAACTTACCGAGAACCTTTAGTGGAAATCTGTTTTACATCATAATTATTTTTATATTCGATCTAATAATAGCGATCTCACTTGGACTATGAGTAAAAGCTAGGTACATACCATGTTTCAAGAGTCTACAATTTTCCTTTCAAGCTCTAGGCAGGGCACAGACGGACGGACAACGGCACGATTTTAATAAGGCCCTATCGGGTCCTTAACAATTAAATGGAGAAATTCCTTCAAAATGTTATTAATATCTCATTTAGTCATAATTGTAAAACCCAAACTGTTTTGACATCAGCAAATTTTATCAAACATTAGACAGAAGTAGGCCGATACATTTTAGAATAGGAATATAATGAAAATTGTAATAAATGCATTTATAGACTTCTTGCTGCCATGATAGCAGATACTGGAGTTTATCAAATACCTTTCCACAGTTGATGTATTCCACAGCTGCTTCTCTGAAGAAGAAGAGTACATAATCCTTATAAGCTATTGAGCTGACAAAGCTAGGTTCGTTCAGCTGCTTAAGATCAGAACGCTCTGTCCTGAGGGGCTCTCTAAAGATGAGAGGATCCACTCCGGAAAAATCAGCCACTGTAGCTGCGTAGAGCTGGCCATCTGTAATGGAAAAGCAATGATTGGTACTATAATATTCATGTATACTTACATAATTCTAATAACTCTCACTCACCTATCACGATTTCCCAAAAACTACTAAATGGATTGCAATGATATTCGGAATATAGCTTCCGTACAGGTTGTAGACACATTTTAGAGATATTTTACAGTTAAGGACATTTTAAGGAATGAGCACTTCGGTCTTCATCGCTATAGCTTAGGAATAGGAGACAACTGATTGAATTTTGCCGTTTCCATGATAGTTCTCAGGCCTTTTTATTCGTCTGCATGAGACAAAATTTTAAAAAGTTGATCAGCTAGTAAGGAAAAATTAGAGTAACAAATTTTTTCTTCAATTATTTAGTATTACAATTTTTTGGTAACAGCTCTGGTCAATAATGAAAGTTATCTCATTCTGCATTATAGGTTACACATCAACTATGTTCATAACATGTGAAGGGTGGTTATCAAATGATTAGCCAGTAGGCCTAAATGTTTTGCTTTATCAAGTGCTCATCGCACATTTCAAGAGAGCTTCTGAATATTTGAACATAATGCCAAACGAAGCTGCTTTCTGTGAAATTAGTAATTTTCAAGGCGGCTCGCACTAGCCCATTTCCACGATTTCACAACCAAAGTTATACGATATAACTGGGTTTAAATAACTATAAAAGATAAACAGCATATGAATTAGTTTATATTTGCCAACTTTCATTGGGATGCATTCTACTAATGGACCATACATCTGACTGAATAACTGAAGGTGAACAATAAACAAAGCAACATAAATTTTGTTCCTTCAAAAGCACAAAAAAACTTTGGCAGCAAGTCTTTTTATTCATAGATGGATTACCACACTGCCAATAAGATATAGGCTACTGGTATATATACAGTCAATGTGGTTATTAACAGAACTATCCACGGGATTATCAACCGCGTATACCTCGATTAATACGGTGTATTAACGGGTGAACCGGTCAAATAAAATACTAGTAGATCTGTGAACATTAGACCTCACGTCCAATAATAAGGGTGCTTGCACAGAGGATTATACTTGATGTACACGATACGATGATCATTATCTATTAAACATGATCATCTCATTCGAAGAAATATTCAGATAAAACACATTTTATTAGACACCGTTGCCTAAGAACTCAGGAATTTTGGGGGAACACAACTTGAAAAAATATAAGGGGAGGAACGTCTGAAAAAACAATTCATTTCCATTGAAAAAGCCCATAGAAATCTTTTGCTATTATTTATAATATTACTTGAATAAGATTATTTAGCCTTCTACTTTCTGCAGCAGGGGGGCACGGATATATGGAATGCAAAATTGGCAAAAATTATTATTTTTTTTTATAAATATAAATTTTGGCTGTAGAAAATATGAATGAATATTCCCTTTTGAGATACAGAATAGCACAACTCAATACAACCCAAAACCCACAACATAACTTTGAATTGATATCGATACAATTTATTCTACAGTCGGGATAGGTGATGTGATACAGAATAAATTTTGTGAAACACAGAGATAGACCTAACCCTTGATTCAATTTGCGTAGTCTATTTCATGTCTGCATTCCACAAAAGTCACTTGTATCACGTCACCACAGCTATTTTCTATTTTCACCCAGCCAATCATCTGTACTGATGTTGTCCCAGACAGCTGATTACTAAAATCAGATAACGCATGTACGAGGAATGAATTTTTAGAATATCAACTACTGTTTTCTTTATTAACGCATTCAGATTCAGGCATTATAATAAATTGTACAATTTTTTTTTAATTGCTGATGATGCCTACATAATCCCGAGACTTGTGCGTGGGTAATGATGTGAGTGATAACACATAGATGCCAAACGGAGGAGTGGGAATGCATCCGCGACCGCTGAAGCGACATTAAATTCGTTGAACATACATACGAACAGTAAAGAAACGTTTTAAATATATTATTGTTACAACTGGATTTTAAAATACACTAGTTCTACAAAAAAATTGGAGCCTTAGACGGAAATCATAAATTTGATAATTTGAGAATTTTAAACAAAAGAAATTACCAGCATAGATGGCTGTACTGTTATGTTCGGGATCATAGGGACTCTTTCCTAGACCCTCAGTCTCTTTTGTCATCTCTGCATCTCCATTTTCCTAAAAGCAAACAGCTAATAAATATAAATACCATACAAATAAATAATAAATAAATTCTGAATAGATCAGGGAAGCTAGTAATATCATTTAAATTTGTATGAAATAATTATAAGAAATAATATACGTGTAATTATTGTGTAGCATGAATATGATTATAAGTATCCTGGAGGGTCAAAACATTTTAAAGCTAAGGTTCTTCATGTATTGTTTTCAAAAATTTCAACATTACGATATAAATTGTTTCTGGATCTCATAAAATTAGCAACTTATTCGGCGAGGTATTTCTCTGAACATGAGATTTTCTAAGTAACTTTTAGATTTAGAATAAATTGATCATTTGATTCGTGTGCTTTTCATTTTTAATATTTTCGTCATATCTGTCGGTTAAGACACAATTTGAAATATTGTTAAAGATTATATACTGTATTTTTAAACCTTATACCTTAGTAGCGCACAATACACAAACAATATTACCATTATACAGATTCATACTGAGACAATCAATTTATAATTGGTTAGTTTGAAGTGACTGACAATTTAGCAAACTGACAAATATAGGCTACAGGAACAGAATTTATTTATGATAATTGGTATTAATGTAGAAAAACTAGAAAGGCAACATTAGCACATAAACATGTTTGTTTCACACTGAGTTGGACGGAATACTGCATAACATCTACAAGCATGAATATTATGATTCAATAAGTTAGTGTAGTACATAGAAATTCTGCTTACCTTAATACTGTACGTCCTGCAGAGAGGTTTAAAGGCGTTTGTACCACATAATAATATTTGACTATCATCTACTCTCGCTCCAACACGAATATAATTATGACAGTGATGCTGAAACAAATCCATAATATAAGTTAATCATTCCATATTTCGAAGCATCAATATTAATATGCCAACTGTGAATATTTATGGAACTATGCCCATAAAACCAAAATAGTAAGCATATTAGCCTTATATCATAAGGCTTATATTACCTTTCTTTATAGTGGTGAAGGTGATATTGTGGGAGATATCCATAATGAATAATAGACGAATCGGTCACAACCACACTTATTAAAAAATCTCTAACTTATTTCTCTATAAAAATCTCTATATTTTTTTAATAAATGTGGTTGTGACAAATCCGTCTATTATTCATTAAGGCTTATATTAGTTTATTAAATTAGTCTTATATACCCAACGAACCCATAAGACCAATTGGTCTTATGTGTTCGCTGTATATACCGTAAGTTTTATGAAAAGACCATTATATTCTTCACACTATAAAGTTCTATTCAGTTTTGTAATATTTGATATTCCAATACGTTTTTCCTTTTATGAGGTAATTATGATTTTCAGGCAAATAAGTTGATATTACATAATTATGAAAAGATCATTTCATATTAATCTAATAATCGCAGCATTTCTTTTAGACATAAATTTTATAATTTCTTAATAATATATTCTAGGATTCTAAATCATATTGCTTTATGCGAATTCATTTTCTGTATGCTAACATTCTATTAGCCAATGGCAATGGCCGCAATAATTTTGATATGTCTGATGTTAATGAAACTGATCATAATCCACATCGATAATTAAAATGTAATTTCAAGTCGATAAAAACTGCATACATACTTCTGACTTTCCTTTCAGGAAGCATAATTCTTTATGAGCTCCAGTTGGATGCCAAACAATCCTCTGAAACAAAAATACAAATATTGCATTAGAAAAATTTATTTGAAAATTAATTGCAATATAATTTCAAAAGCACTACAGTCTTACCTTTTTCTCACATTTTTGTCAATGATGCACTTTTCATAATTTAGTCAATTGTTTAATCAATTGAATTATTAAATTGATAAATCAATTCATATTTTCACGACGAATCTTTCATCCATGATCAAGTTGCGTATCATAGGACTGGGTACTCTCCAGCTTCAATCTCAACAAAGTTTATATTCAAACTTTATTTACCAAAGTTTCAACCAAGTTGAGTTGTTAAAATATTCCACGTAAAGTTTCCGTAAAACATTGCCAGTTTTCCTGTTGTGAATCCAGAAAATTGAAAATAATTCGCTGTTGAAAATACTCAAGAGTTACATAGCAATTAGCAATTGGATTAGATACGGAAATATTTATAGGCTATTCTTTGCTAAATATTTTCAAGAAAGTCAAGAATTGAAAACAGATTCAGTTTTTCAACTAAACAATATAGTTTTTTCTTGTATTTCTTGATTTTTGGTGTCTTGGTTCGAAGTGATCTGGCTTTTATTCTGAAGAAGTAGCCTTCACATTGAAAATAATATAAGAGAAACGATTTCTTTATCGAAATAAATAATAATTATTATAATAATTTGATAATATTGTTCTTTCCCAACTCACCTGACTCCTGAATTCTGTCAGATTTGAAAGGCTTATGTTGTAAACAACGTTTCTGAAACATAAATTATTATTTGTTAGATAACAGTGTAACATTTTAGAGTGTAATTGCAAAGACAAAATATCTCTGAAAAGTTGCCATAATATCAGGGCACATTGAAATAAACCACAAATTACAACTCAACATTCCGCAGAATAACACTTTTCTGTCATTAATTTTTACACAACAGTAATTAATGAAAAACGATAGAAATAAACTAGTATAAAGGTAGGTTTATTATTATATCGCTGGTTGTTCTTGAAGAAGTAAACGTAGCCTAAAAACTGCATGATAGTCACTGACTCACTCTTCGCTCATTCTTACTCATCTTACTCACTTCGTTCCCTTACTCACTCACTTAATTATCTTACTCACTCACTACACTTGTGTTTCTCAACTTAAAACAATTTCCTGTCAAGCAGTGTGTTCTCTCTGTTTTCATCACTTTTCAAGGTTATGTATACATAAAGCTAGTATCTATTTCATCAGAAACTAATTTTGTCCGTGGATTTGAGCCATCGTTTACATTCCTAATACTGTAGGAATATATTCCTAATACGGAAAAGTTGATTGAACATTATCATTCCACAGTAGAAATCAAGTTATTCAATCAATAGTCTACTACACGTGTTTCTTGAAATAGAATTGCACCACCGATTTTGAGGATCTCCAATTTATCGTGAGATCTGTGATGGATATATCATTTTATTAACATTTTAAAATACAGTATTCAAAATTTTGCCACATTACTTAAAGTACAGAACCCAACTTGATTAGTAACTGATGATGTAACTTGTAACTTAATAACTGATAACTTAATTAATATCTATGTACTTACTATTGTCTTGTATTTGATTGATTCTGTCACGAGACTAGACTAGTCAGAAGAGGGCCTATTAAATTTAAGAAGATACTATAAAAATGTATAAAGTAATTATAAATCAGTTGAAGAATAGAAGATTGATGGCTGTAGCCTTTATTAATCTTCCGGTTAAAAGGTTTTCGAGTTGATGTATCAATAATCAATTGATTATTTTCTATTTTTTGATAATTTATTACAAAAAATAATACCTCTGAAACTACTCTATTCTATTCTATTCTACTCTACGGTATTGTTGTGGAATGGCTGAATATACTGACTGTAAACGTCGCCGATCGTAAGGCTTCACTCTTGTGTGGAGGGTCAGCAAGGCCTATTTACCCTACCAAAACTACCATGTGTCTAAGCAATTTCTACGCACTAAGGGACTGTTGCACCTCGCCAATACTACCCCAATGGTGGCGTCAGCTTGGCTCACACTCTTGAAGAGAGAGTGGTTAGAATGAAAGAACTTAAGGTTTGCTGACCTCCGCTTCTCATCGAACCATGGGAGCAGCAGACCACGGAGAGGTGCATCAGAGACCCTCTAAATACTTAACACTAATCATGATCAGGGATGAGAGAGCAACAAAGTGTAAGGTCAAGCACTTATTATTGACTTTTATCAACCAACAGATAATAACATAACTCAAAATCACACAATAATGATAATCTTGAAAGAAATAAACTGTCCCTTGTCAATGTAGGCAGCTACAGTTTACCTACAAACATTGCCAATATCAAAAATTATACGAAACAGCAAAATATCTAAATAACTGTTATTTATAACTGGAGCAGTTATTAATCACTGGAACGGTTACTAATCACCGGAGCAGTTACTGGTAACTGTTACTAATCACCGGAGCAGTTACTGGTAACTGTTACTAATCACCGGAGCAGTTACTGGTAACTGTTACTTTGTACCGACTACGGAACCTATTATTATTCATTGTTATGGCTAACTGTTACTTCCCAAAATTAACAAATTCTAACAATTACAGTAACAATTAACATTAACATTTATCTCCCAATTAACAAATATCCCCAAATAAATGATTCAATTAGTACTTCTTGAGCTATTTCTCAATTAAACCCGTTAATTGCGGTACTTGCTCACAATAGGCGAATAGAGACCATTATATCATGATTATAACTATAAATATTCAACTATCATTACTATATTTATCTCAAAATTCCTCCCTCAAGATACATGGCACTAAATTATGCTTCCATTAATACAACTTTACTATACTATCAAATAATGCCCAATACAACAGTTTAACTTCCGTAAAAAGAAGAACACCCTAAAATCTACATTTATCATTTAGTAATACACCCTCTTATGAAAAATACCCTACACTGAGCACTTTGCCCATACTACGCAATCTTACTACTAAATTACACTATAATATAATCATTATTAATTACAAGATATAAATTGCCCTCTCTCTCGCTCTCTCTCTCTCTCCTTTTGCCAAATAATAACAATTTACTATTAATCTGAAATGGGTCACTCACCCAGCAACAAATAAACCAAAGTCATTTCGCTCCTAGTGGTCATGCCGGAACACTCGCGATAATTCGGTCTGTCTCGCACTGTACTCTTTTTCAGACTGAAGAAAAATTATTCAATTATAATATTGAAAGAATAATTACTCTTCATAAAAATGTACAACACAACAGGCGACTGGACGAGGCACCGGTCAGAGAACAATAGGTGTAACCCAGCACCAAGTTACAGTGAGAGAGACAAAAGAGAGAGAAAGAGCGGTGAGCATAAAAACATCAAGATAGCTCAACTGATTGTATTTTTTTTTTCTCGTATTCCATAAAATTTCAATTGTTCACTCATTTCATTACATTCCCCCCACCTTTTAAAAAGGGTGCATACCCTTGATTCACTGGTCACTAACACTTGACACTCCTGGATTAATTGATGGTTGTCCCAGCAGGGTGGTTGCCTTCTTGAGCTCTTGGAGCACCACTGCTACAGGAAGTTCACTGGTGCCTGCAGCATCCACCAAAGGGTGGGTCCTCACGGGTGCAGATGCGCCCAACTCAGATTCAGGTCTCCGTGGCTTCCATTTCTGCAACAGGACTCTTGCTACGACTGCTCCGGATAGGACGACCACCAAGATCACCAGGATGGTCACCACAATTGACCCAATGGGCCAGGACTGCTGCTTTGGTGTTGATAGGTCTGCCAAAGATTTCTGCAAGTTGTCAATGGTTGTCTCTGCATCTCCAGTAGAACTAGGCCAGTAATGACCTTCCTCTCGCATCTGGTCCACAGCATCCTTGATATCCTGGGAGGAGGGCTGAACCTCCCCAGCATCCAAAATCAGCCTTGGTGGAACTGGGATCTCCACCACCCGTTTCTGCAACTCTGTTGGGCTGGTGGTTCTGGTATTTGGAAGGAGCTGGTAGGAGTTGGTGGACACGGTACACCGTGCAGCTGCCTGGAGCTCTCCACTGCCCTGGAGATTGGTCTGGGTGACTATGAACTGGTCACCCCTCTGGCAACGAGAGACCAATTGTTGCGCCTCCCGCAGGCTGAAGATCCAACGGTTATTGGGTCGATCAAAATACCAGGAGTCGGATGATCGGTCCACCACCACCACCTTGGGGCAGCGAACCTCTGCTTCTTTCATGTTCCCCAGGAACAGTGAGCTGAGACATGAGTGTTCATGTCTACGAACCACGGGTCTGGTAATGGGGCAGATGGTCAAGATGCCCGCACGACAGAGGGACACCTCTTCCTTGGGAAGCACTACATAATGCTCCCGATCTTGGCTGATAAGAAGATGGTCAGGCATCAGTGTGTACTTCACCACCAGGCTGGAACCAGGTGAGGTAATTGGCACAGACAGCCCCTGGAATAGCTCAAATCGTCTGCCCCCTGCAGACAAAGGTAGATCCACCAAGACTTTGATGATCCCATCAATGGAAATAGCACTCACTTCTGCCACCCGGTAATAGGCATAAACACTGGATGGGCTGGTCCCAGAAATAAACTCTAAACCTTGCGGCAGACCGTTTCTGACCCTTTCTAACATTTGGCTCAATTCGAGAGGAGAGATTAGGCTTACACTAAATTGATTTTGAGAGATTTCTTCCATTGCTTTTAAAATATTTCTTAAGTCTATTAATGCTTTCATAGCTACTAATTCTAAATCATGAACTACCGAAGAGGTATTAACAAAATATCTAAATTGGTGTTCTAACATAACTGTTCCAACTCCTGTGAACATAAACAAGGACTATCTTGTCACCTATTCTTCTCCCAGCTCCTCAATTAGCTGGAGTTTCAAATTTCCATATCAACATAACTAATCCTCTAATCAAACTATATAATAACAATGATAATAATAATAACTAATTCATTCAACAACATAACAAATAATTAATCATCACACATCATTATTCCCCCTCCTCCGGGGAATATTTCTCAACACTCCTTCATACCGGCATCCGATTCACTCACAAGGAACTCCCTACTCGATCCAGGAGCTGCCCTGTTTGATCCTTGGATGATTAGGTGAGAGTTCTTGTTCGACTTCTTAGGATATAGGGGGATACTCTTGTGGACCCCTGGTCTCGACCCTCAGGTTCATAAGTTGGATCAATTGGATTCCTAGCAGGCAGTTCTGGACTTGGAGGATCATCTTCCTCTGTAAACACCTCATCTTCGTCACCGGCTGACTCTTCCATCTGATTTCCTATTTCCACAATATCTCCCAATTGTCTATCCTCCTCTTCCTCCTCTAAGGGGGGACAGTATTCATTTTCTTCATCTTCTATTTGGTCATCCCGAGGAGCAGTCTCCTTTACTTCCTCTTCTGGAATTGTCCTCGAATCATTCTGTTCAGTACATACTTCTGGTTCTGGTTCAGTCACTTCATGGCCTGGCTTCAGGCGATTAATATGCACATTCATCTGCCGACCACCTGGCATAGCCAACATATAATTGACTGGTGACATTTTCTGATTTATCCTAAAAGGACCAACCCAGGGTCGATGAAACTTGGTAGCTTCGCCTGGCTTTACTGCTGGGTCATGGAGATAGACCCAATCTCCAACACTAAATTCTCGCAGTTTCCTACCTTTGTTTGCAACAGCTGTTCGTCTGCTGGCTGCTTCTGTGGACTGTTTCACTGCATCTTGATAAGCAAGCCGAAGTCTCTTTTTAAGTTTCTCTAAGTGTTCCTCTACAGTGTGTCCTTTGATCTCATCTGGAATTGGCTGACTTCCTGGGAGTATCATTTCACGCCCATGCTGTAGGTAAAATGGGGAGTACCCAGTTGATGAGTGGGGTACTGAACGGTAAGCCATCAATGCAAATGGTAACCACCTGTCCCAGTCATGACCATCCCTCTGGACAAAGTGGGCCATGGATTCATTTAATGTTCGGTGTAAACGTTCCACCCTACCATTCCCTTCTGGATGATAGGCGGTAGTCTTGATTTTCTGTATCCCCAGTAAACGGCAAGTTTCTGTGAACAGCACAGACAGAAAATTTCGCCCTTGGATCACTCAGAAGCCGAGTAGGAACGCCATGCCTGGATATTATTTGGGTTACAAAAGCTGCAGAAATAGTTTCTGCTGTCTGGTCTGGTAAGGGTATTGCCTCTGCATACCGGGTAAAATGGTCAATAAAGCTTACATAGTACCGATTTCCATTCATGCTGGTAGGCAGTGGTCCAACAACATCCATTGACACCATCTCAAGAGGATAAGTTGGTTCATAGACAGTCTCCAAGGGTACCTTTAGAGACTTTGGGGTCTTTCTCAGGGCACAGTCTTGACATTTATTCACATGCTGCTTTGAATCTTCAGACATTCCAGGCCAATAATATCGTTCCTTCAACCTGAGAATGGTTCTCTCAACTCCGGGGTGCCCAGCCCAGGGTGCATCATGACATAGCTTTAATACTGCTTTTCGTAAATTTGAAGGGACTGCAATTTTCCATTGAGCTGCCTCTTTCACACCAGCAGTCCACCAAATGAGGCCCTGTTCCTGCACTCCTGTTCCCTTGTTTACTAACTCCTGACACCAGTTGTCATTTAGCTGTTCTTCTAGGATATCTCCTTCATCAAGACCTTCCATCATAACTCCCATCACTGCTCGACTCAGAGCATCAGCATTGGTATGCAGTTTTCCTGGCTTGTGGACTACATCATATTCAAATTCTTCCAAGCGGAGTGCCCATCTGGTCAATCGGGATGATGGATCTCGCAGACTCAGCATCCAACGCAGAGCAGCATGATCAGTCACAAGAGTGAACTTGTGTCCCAGAAGGTAACAGCGAAATTGGCGTGTGGCCCATACCACTGCTAGTAGCTCCCTCTCAGTGGTTGAATAGTTGCGCTCTGCAGAGTTCAATTGACGGCTGGCATAAGCCACTGGACGTTCACCCTCTTCGGTTTGCTGAGATAATACAGCTCCTATGGCTGTTCCTGATGCATCCGTTGCCAATATGAATGGCTTTTCAAAATCTGGGAAGATGAGTACTCTTTCAGAGCAAAGAACATTCTTGAGCTTCTGAAAAGCTAATTCTTGCTTGTTTCCCCATTCGAATGGGCTCTCCTTCTTAGTAAGCTCAGTTAGGGGTTGAGCAATCTGTGCAAAGTCAGGTACAAACCTTCGGTAATAGCCAAATAGTCCCACAAGACCACGCACTTCCCGGACGTTGGTTGGTCTTGGAAAGTTCTTCACAGCCTCAATTTTTGCTGGATCGGGCTTCACACCATTTGATGTCACAAGGTGCCCTAGATATTGTACTGTGTCTCTGGCAAAAGCACATTTTTCCAAGTTGGCCTTCAGGTTTGCTTTTTCAAAGATGTCCAAAACATGTCTTAACCTTTCTGCATGTTGTTCTACTGTACTACTGAATATCACTACATCATCTAAATAGACTAAACATTCAACGCCCTTTATTGCTGCTAGTAGGTTATCCATTAATCTCTGAAATGTGGCTGGTGCTCCTGTCAACCCAAATGCCATTCTCCTATATTCAAAATGACCACCCACAGTAGAGAAGGCTGTCTTTTCCTGGTCTTCAGCTGCTATGCGGATTTGGTGGTACCCACTGTGAAGATCTAAGGTGGAGAAGTACTTACTCTTTCCCAGGCTTTCCAGGGTCTCATTGATCAGAGGAAGTGGATAAGCATCTGTCTTAGTGATTCCATTTAAGGCTCTAAAGTCAGTGCAGAACCGGTACTTGATACTGCCATCAGTTGACTTCTTTCTTACCAGCACAACCGGTGCACTCCAAGGGCTGGTGGAGGGCACAATTACACCCTTATTAAGCATTTCGGCCAAGTGTTCCTCTACTACTGGTCTCAGGTGATAAGGTACACGGTAGGGACGCTTGGCAATAGGTCCATCTGTAGTTGTGGGAATTCGGTGTTCCACACTCTCTGTACAACCCTCCAGTCCTGGCTCCTCAAAGACAGTGGAGTAACTCTGTAGTACCTCCTCTAAAATGCTAGCGTCATTTGTTGGTAAATGATTCAGCTTCTCCTTCAGCTGAAGCTTCAGTTTGTCCTTTTCTTCCTTTCCTGTGAGTGCTGCTACTTGGAAACTCACCAGTTCTGGCTTAATGAACTCGGCTTTTCCCATGAGTTGTTTTCGATGGATAGTGAGAGGCATGGAGGTCAGGTTCACCACACTCATCTTGGTACTTCCCTTTGTTGGTCGGTGGATACTTCTTCCAGTGCGCAGTCCTGATGGAAGTGGAACTGGCTCAATTAATATGTCTTCATCATGGATATCCGGCTTGACCATCACTTCAATCAGTAATTCTGACTGTGCTGGCACAATGATATGTCTCACTGCATGTACCTTGAATGTAAACTCGTCATCTTCAGTAACCTTGTTTCTACATGAACCACCAAGGGGTTGACAGTGAGTCATGTTCTTGATCTCCGACTTCTTCTTCTTGGATCTTGAACTACTCTCCCTTGATTCATCACTAGACTTGTCTGTCCTAGCTGTATTTTCTACTACTCTCACCAATCTGGTCTCTTCCTCCATTGAGGTGTTCAGTACCTGGTTGACAGTTCCTCCTTGGTCTTGCACACCATCTTCTTTTTCATCTACTAGGTCTGTTTGAATTCCAATCTCTTGAACAGTTGATGTCTGACTCTGACTATCCCTCACTCCATTGATGTTCTTCTTTTCTTCAAAAATTTCTTCTTCCATCAGGTCCCTATCATACTGAATTCCCTGGTCATTATGTTCAATAATTTTACTGGGGCTAGCAGTTGGTCCCAGACCAGACTGTTCCAAACAGTACTGCCTCCCATGTCGCTGCTCCCAGCAGCACAATCTTACAGCTGAGTCATCCTTACACAAGCAAATTTCTATTGCTCCCTTTTTCATCCATACAGTCTCAGCCTGGACTCCTCGAAAAGTCACTCCACCATTGCGGACATCAATTACAGCTCCCAGCTTCTGAAGTAGGTCCCAGCCTACTAATCCATCTCCAGATATGTCAATGGGGGCCACCACAAATGTGTGCTGCACCCGCAAGTGTGCAACCTCACAATCCAGTGTTTGGGTTCCACAGATACCAATGGTGGCTCCAGTCACTCCTCTGGCAGTCACCTTTCCCACATCCATAACAACTCCTGGAATGGCTTCCTTCAGAATGCTAATTTCAGCCCCAGTGTCTATCAACAGTTCTTTCTCTTGCTTGCCTATTTTCACTCTAAGCAGGAGACCACTTTTTGAAGCTGATACACTGGGGACTATCACTGTAGGTTCCCTTATTCTGGTTGGCCGGGCAGCAGGGATGCTCCCGGCCCCTTGTCGTTTGGGGTCCAAGCGTTTCCTTGACTGGGAGGCATCGGCTGCTCAAATCTGCCTCCTCCTTGAGTTGGCCCTTGCGCTCTGCATGCACAAGCATATGACAGGTGCCCTGGGTCTCCACACACAAAACAAAAGCGGGGAGGACGTTGCCCTGATGATCTGGGAACGTTTTGAACCTGACCAAATCCTTTTTGAGGCTGATTGCTTTGAGCTGACCCTTCTCGGCGTCGGGAGGCACAATCTCTAGCAAAATGACCTGGGCTCCCACATGCAAAGCAACTATTTGTTCGCCTATTCACTGATGGAAAGGAGGGCCTCCTAGCCTTCTGGGTATGGATAGCATTCACATTAGTCTCCTCCTCCATCCCTGGGGATTGACCATACAGTAAGGCAAATACCTCTCTTGGCTGGTTACTGGTGGCTTGATCAACCCTCTCGGCCATGGTGATTGCTGCCTCCAAATCTTGGGGGGGATGAATCTGCAAAGTCACAGCTGCATTTCCCTGGAGCCCTCGAACGAATGCTGCTAGAACAGTACGCTGTAGTTGAGCACGTGCCCAGTTAGCCTCCAGAGGATTAGATGGAATTGGAATAGCCTTCAGCCCTAGCTCTAGACATCTGTCTGCAAATGCTCGTGCGCCTTCACCTCGTTGTTGTTGAATATTGCTTAGAGCTAACAGCCACCTCTCAGGATCTAAGGTTTTCTCAAATCGCTTGAGCAGAACCCTCTCATAGTCTAAGAATGTTGAACCTTCCTCTGCCAGCTCTGGATGAATCTCTAAGCATGCAGCTGCTGCACCAGTTGTTTTGAGCCGACAGATAAATTTTCGGTCCCTGTCCTCCCAATTTCCTGTCTGAGCACAAAGCTTGATGTTCTGAATGAATTCTTTGATGGTTTGCCCTCCAGTCTCACCAGAAAATGTCTTGATCAGTGACTGTAACCCCAGATCTTTTCGTGTAGGGGTGGGTGCAGTTCTAGTTGGATTGACCACCACTTGTGAATTTTCTAGCTCGGCCACTAATCTAGCCTTTTCCTGCTCATCTCGTGCAGATTGCTCTTGCAAAGTTCTTGCTCGGATTCGAAGCTCATCCAACTCTCTCAATATTTCTGGGGGCACAAAAGCTGCCGCCGCCCCAGCCTGATCCTCCCTTTCCGTGATAGGCATTATTGCAGCCTATCCCACCGCTGCCACCAATGTAAACGTCGCCGATCGTAAGGCTTCACTCTTGTGTGGAGGGTCAGCAAGGCCTATTTACCCTACCAAAACTACCATGTGTCTAAGCAATTTCTACGCACTAAGGGACTGTTGCACCTCGCCAATACTACCCCAATGGTGGCGTCAGCTTGGCTCACACTCTTGAAGAGAGAGTGGTTAGAATGAAAGAACTTAAGGTTTGCTGACCTCCGCTTCTCATCGAACCATGGGAGCAGCAGACCACGGAGAGGTGCATCAGAGACCCTCTAAATACTTAACACTAATCATGATCAGGGATGAGAGAGCAACAAAGTGTAAGGTCAAGCACTTATTATTGACTTTTATCAACCAACAGATAATAACATAACTCAAAATCACACAATAATGATAATCTTGAAAGAAATAAACTGTCCCTTGTCAATGTAGGCAGCTACAGTTTACCTACAAACATTGCCAATATCAAAAATTATACGAAACAGCAAAATATCTAAATAACTGTTATTTATAACTGGAGCAGTTATTAATCACTGGAACGGTTACTAATCACCGGAGCAGTTACTGGTAACTGTTACTAATCACCGGAGCAGTTACTGGTAACTGTTACTAATCACCGGAGCAGTTACTGGTAACTGTTACTTTGTACCGACTACGGAACCTATTATTATTCATTGTTATGGCTAACTGTTACTTCCCAAAATTAACAAATTCTAACAATTACAGTAACAATTAACATTAACATTTATCTCCCAATTAACAAATATCCCCAAATAAATGATTCAATTAGTACTTCTTGAGCTATTTCTCAATTAAACCCGTTAATTGCGGTACTTGCTCACAATAGGCGAATAGAGACCATTATATCATGATTATAACTATAAATATTCAACTATCATTACTATATTTATCTCAAAATTCCTCCCTCAAGATACATGGCACTAAATTATGCTTCCATTAATACAACTTTACTATACTATCAAATAATGCCCAATACAACAGTTTAACTTCCGTAAAAAGAAGAACACCCTAAAATCTACATTTATCATTTAGTAATACACCCTCTTATGAAAAATACCCTACACTGAGCACTTTGCCCATACTACGCAATCTTACTACTAAATTACACTATAATATAATCATTATTAATTACAAGATATAAATTGCCCTCTCTCTCGCTCTCTCTCTCTCTCCTTTTGCCAAATAATAACAATTTACTATTAATCTGAAATGGGTCACTCACCCAGCAACAAATAAACCAAAGTCATTTCGCTCCTAGTGGTCATGCCGGAACACTCGCGATAATTCGGTCTGTCTCGCACTGTACTCTTTTTCAGACTGAAGAAAAATTATTCAATTATAATATTGAAAGAATAATTACTCTTCATAAAAATGTACAACACAACAGGCGACTGGACGAGGCACCGGTCAGAGAACAATAGGTGTAACCCAGCACCAAGTTACAGTGAGAGAGACAAAAGAGAGAGAAAGAGCGGTGAGCATAAAAACATCAAGATAGCTCAACTGATTGTATTTTTTTTTTCTCGTATTCCATAAAATTTCAATTGTTCACTCATTTCATTACACTGACTATTCTCAGTACAGTACTAAAAACCCTGTGACTGAATGTAACTCACAAAAACCTGGTTTTTTTAGTAAGAGACACACTCGTTCCATTCAATGAATTTAATTTTTCATTGAAACAAAGCATAAAAATGTGTAGAAAAGAAGTAAACATGAAGTGTTTAGCCGCGAGCCGTAGCAGGTATCTGTTCAATCAGAGAGATAAGCTGCGTTCTCGTAGGTCCTGTTCGTAACGGTGACCGATTAGATTGGCCAGCAAAAAAGACACTGTTCTCTGCTGTAAAATCACTTCCCAGTGGTTCGGAACCCACCTAAAACTGTAGGTCCAACTCATCAATCACCATCATCCAACTCATTACCCACGCACAGGTCTCAGACCTATGTGAGCTTCATCCTCAAAAAAAAAAAAAAAAATCCATAAAAGATTTTTCTAAAAATAGATTGAGTGAAATTCAATAGAGTGCCACTCAATTACTTGTTCCTTCTATGCATCTATAGCAGCGAACACATAAGACCAATGGTCTTATGGTCAATTGGTCTTATGTGTTCGTTGATCTATTTCTATAGCATCAACACCCTCGAGATTGTCTCTATAAAAACTTCCCAATGGGCTTTTTGACTCCTCGGAAATAACAACTCAAAAATAAACAAATAAAAGATAACTTAAGTGAAACTTGTCAGGGTTGCTATATAAAGAAAGGATAATGATAGACAAAGAAGAGGTTTTTATCTTATTTCCGATCCATTTTGAAAGAAAGAAGTAAACAATGTTAGTGTCAAAAAAGGACTTCAACATCAGAATACGTCTATTATTGTGACAGATTTTCAAAAATGAATGGAAGGTGGCTTTTCAGTCCCAATAAACAAAAGCTACGGGACACTGGAGTAGATTAGTTGTGCTGATTGAGTGATCCAAAATGTTCCCTTCTAGTCACTGCTATTTCATTAGAGTAGATGGAACTAGAGATAGTAGATTTTTAGAGTTTGCATGGGAGAGATTATGTTTTATTCTTATTTATAAAATAAAGAGTATTATATCAACAGAGTAGAGCTTCATATTCCAATACAAGTTAGAGCAGAATCTAAAACAACAATAGAGGTATAAGGTGGGTTATTAGAATTATTTTCTATGATGATAATTGGTGCTCATGTTTCATGGCTCTAAAATAAGTTTATTCTCCCACAACAAGGAGGAACAGGAAATTGGAGTCCTGAAACATGTTGCACACGGTGATCGGTTGAGAAACCCTATTACAGAGTCTGTCATATCATGAGAGGGGTGGCATGCTATGACGAAACATGAACTAAACCATAAGGTAGAAGAATCAATTATAGTTCGTTACACACAACATATGTTACAGTTGAAGGAAAAAAGGTGTGCTGTAAATGATACTGCACGACATATAGCTGGAAATCTACGGCCCTGTCACAAAGACAATAGAAACAAATGGACAAACTCGAAACTAGTTTCAAGCAGTGGGCCAACAATCACTGAGCAATTGATTTGGCCAGAATATGTCCATACAATTTTACGAAATACATGTTTTCTGTTCTTTTGATACGGATGTATCTGTACTGAAACTTTTAGATGACCAAGAACGGTCCCAAAGCGTGAGTCACGGGGGTCATAACCCCCCAACCAGAAATACATTGGATAAACGGTGGAAGGAGGGCAATCTTTCAAAAAAGTAAGAAAATTCTCATTTGTGACCCTCCTCCAACTTTCCAGCTGGGACCGCAACTGTAGAGGATGAATATATATATATTAAATTTATTCTAACCATTTATAAAGTAAGATAAATTAACCAAAAGTTATTCAAAAACAACTTGATCAATAATTTTCTCAAAAAATCGGCCCAAAATTTATATTGTTACGAAATTAATTTATTTGTATTTTATTTATTTGTTTAATTATTTATATTTGTTGTTACGAACATAATTTGACTTGATCAAACTGACATTGAATAACGAATATCAACAATTCATGGACAGTGACGTCTCCAGAAAGTATAAAATATCCCAATATCTCAGGACGTCACAGTGGACTACGAATATAAGGAAAATGCATTCTACCGTGTGAAACTTCCACAATATAATTAAGTTTGTACCAATTATAAGCAAGTTCACTTATTTTGAAACAAAATAAGCGTATAGTTCCTTGCAATGTTCTTTAAGGTAAAATTACAAGTAAATTGTAATGCAAGTGATATGTTCAACTTAGCGTTTGCTCATCGGCTGTAATTTTCCAGAAGAAACCACGTCATGCGGATAAGTCTGGCTCGAGCATTCGTATAGTAATGACAGTATTCTTCATGTCCATATTTCCAAGCTACTAGTTGCACTGTATCTACATAATACAGTTGGAGCCAGCCAACCGGGAAGTGGAGTGACTGAGACTCATTGCAATCTCCAAAAAAGAAAAAAACACAAAAGCACAATGGGACACGAACTGTGAACTGCATGAAAACCATCTTATTTACTTACGAAAGATACTTTAATTATTGTTCTTTACAGCTTATTTTGTGTTATTCAATGTGTGCGGTCGTACAGCAGAGCAAGAACTATACAGAAAGCTTCCAAGTTGAACTAATTGCATAGCCATTGAAAAGGTTTTCTTATTTAAAAAAATATTTATACACTGTTGTTGAGTATGTTAGATTCTAACTATTCTACTAAAATTGCTCAAAATTCAATTCAGGTCAAGATCTGCTACAAGATGTTCAAGATTTTAAAAATATTGAATAGCAGCTCTGTCAATTTCATTACTTGTAGCTAAGAGAATTGTTTTTGACTAAGAGGCGGGCGGTGACCCAAAATGAAAACTTTGTTTTATGATTGTTTTGTTTGCCAATTTGCGATTTGAATTGGAAAAACAAATTGAAATTAATATGGCTTCATGACCTTTTTAGTTTTATGACTATTTTACAACATCTAGGAGGGGATCCGACGTTGGGGATCAAGAAGGGCTCCCCTCCACCCCATGACCACTTTATGAGATACAATGAACCTGAAAATTTCTAAATAATATTGTTATTGGTTTAAGACACCAACTGTAATTTCTAAATACAGTGTATTAATAAAATTCAATTAGTCAAGTAGGCCAACCCAAGTACTTTGGTGGGGGGGGGGGACAAATAGTTTTTTCTCCAAGAACTATCATGAATTTTTAGACGCTCAATTCGAATCTGAACTGTGGCACTTCGAAAAACGCTTAATTCACAAAATACTGTATTGTTATTTTACTGGAAACCTGAAGAAGATTTGACCACCACCAGCAGCAGCGGCAGCAGCAGCATGCCCAACTGGCTGCAGCATGATGCCAGTGGCTGTACCACAACAATCAATGTACCCATTTTGATGCGCACCATATTGGGAATATCTCGAAAACCCGAATTTTCACAAAAATAAAATCATATATTCAAACTAAGGGAATAAATAATAATTCCACAGTTAGTGCTCTAGAATATTTTCCTGCTACGCAAATTGCCGAAATACTAAAACTTGGCCTCCATCTTAGAAATATCTCATGACGCTAGCGTTTTTCGAGGTGTCAAAGTTCAGATCCGGATTCAGCGCCCAAAAATACATAAGAATCTGTTGTGAAAAAACTACTATATGTTTTTCCTGACCAAAGCGCTTTCTATATGACAACAATATTGAAGAAACTAAATCCAAAGTGTTGTAGCTTGTAGGGACTATCTGCTTCCACGTGGAATTAATGAATAAGAATATTATCTTTGCTAATAAGTCACTAATATCGGTCCAGAACCAAAATCAGATCAAAGTTTTTTTGATCATCTAAGCTGAGCACATTGACCTCCAACCTTCCGTATTTTTATTATTATTTTCAGGGTAAATATTTATTATAGCTTTGCTTAGCATAATTCGGTGTAAAAATGACCAGAAGTTAATGTTTATAATATGTTTTCCATATAATAGAATACTAGTATAAGTACTGCAAATAGAAAATAGGTCTAATGAAAATAGAAGGGGCAGGATTATCATTGATAAATTGATTAATCTAATATCTAATTAATGAAAGAAAACCAACATGACTTAGTATTATCAAGTGTTTTAAAGTTTATACAGCGTGATCTTCACATTGTTACAATGTACCCATTTTGCAAAACTTTCTAGAGATCTGCTGTACTCATGAACTTCACTTTGGTTCATTTTGATGATTTCTAAAGGATTCCTGTTTCAATGGAACGAATAAGAGCAGATTTTCACTATTGAATGACAGAGAAGACAGAGACTGTCAACATCAAGATTGTCAATAGTGGGCACTGGGAACAAAACTGTCTGACTGGGAACGAAATGTCACAGAATAGAAAGGCCTACTATATACTATACTGTTGTTTCTATTATCTAGAAACTATTAGTATCTATTCAAGTATTTGAAATAGTATCAATTGGGCGGTTAAAGTTAGTGTCAATTGGACACAGGTCACCCATCCCATACTCATTCGGATGTGAGTCTAAGCTTGACAGACGGTAAGATGAATGAGGAGTACCTGGCGCCGAGCATAGCAGTGGTTGGCTCCAACTGCAGTAGTCTGAATAGGTCGACAGCCGACTCGTTGCCGAGGAATCGTTGCTGCGTCGTGGGCTCTGCAGTGTGGCTGTAGGGATAGGGAAAGGTGAGCTTGGGTGCCACGTTCTGGACCCAGGCACCAACCCTCACGCACCCACCAGTCACCACCACCAGCAGCAGCGGCAGCAGCATGCCCAACTGGCTGCAGCATGTTGCCACTGGCTGCACCACACCAATCATCATCCCCAAACACTCTCAGCCGCTCACATCTAAAACAAAACAAACATCAACATTAGTTTTATTGTTTTCTTATTTTTATTTTGCAGCCATATTTTTATTTTGTTTACATATTTTTTTGCATATTTTTATTTTTGCATATTTTTATTTTTATATCTGTAGCCATACATGAAAAAAAAAGGGGGAAAAATATATAGTCTAGACGTCTATGTCTAAATCATCAATTATATAAAGAATAAATTAATTATTCCTGAAATTGGTATAGGATTAACACAATTTATAGCACATAGTCATACAGGAAAAAGCGTATAGTGTATAGTGTAAATTGCTATAGCTTATCAAAGTAATCAATGTTTGATATTGCTGTAGTTAATAGTGTTAACAATATCCTTTTTTGGCGTGCCGCTTTGCGCAGTTGGTTGGGGCGTCGCAAGTTCAGCTTGCTGTCGTGGGTTCGAATCCCGCTCCACCGTCAGGCATTTTTGTGTAATCATTCACCTCATTACCCACGCAGTCTCGGACTCATGTGTGCATCATCAGCAATAATAATAAAAAAAGTTAAATATTGAAATTCGAGCTATTCAATAGTTGAATGTAAAAGATTATTAGCTTTTTAAAGAATAGCTTGCTGAATACTTTATGATATAACACTTCATTCACTTTTTTGGCAAAGGAAAGTTGAGGCCGAGAATCTGATTACATTGATCCTTGCATTAAGTCTTGCATATTTATTTAAGATTTCTGTCAAATATATTCCCAATGGCATCTGGATCTCTGGATAGATATTTTGTTATTACTAACCTACCTGTATCTTTCACTTCATGACATATTTTATTAATGCTTATTTTTAAATACTGTATATAGAAATAGAAAATGCATATAAATAATTTATTGAGTATTGAGAAAGTGCATTTTTTAATTGCGTAGATTGCAAAAAGCTATAGCAAAATGTAATTGCTGAGATAACGGATGCCTTTCTATTAGACTATTATTACGGATCTATTACTTTAATGTAACAGGATCAGGACAGCCCGAATTCATTTTACAAATTCATTTACTCTTAGAAATGAAAGAGAAATAATTTTAAAATAAATTTCAAAAAGCAACCTTGATCTTGATGAGCCAATTATGTGCAAAAACAATTATTTTTGTTTGAGGAAATAATTTTCTTAATTATCAGATACCGTTACATTGTTCAGGACAGCTACGTTTCAGAACAGGTTCATTACACCAGAAGCTCATAATTTCCAATGTCCGATCAACGAAAAATCTCATTTCCAGATCTTTCGTACAATATTACAGCCTGGGTGCTTGAAAATGACTACCTTGCTCGATTAAATCACTAAATGTCAGCGGTTTCTTTATGATTTAACTTCTATACTGACACTAATCGATACTGAAACGGGTTGCCAAATTATAGAGGCTGTTGTACTATAGCGAACTATATATAGAATACTATAAATAGAATCTATAACTATAAATAGAATCTGTAAATTGAACAAGGGGTTAATTAGAAGATAATTAAGATTCTTTACATTTAATTTAACAATTGGAGGTTTTATAATATTCCAATGGAAGAAAAGGCTACATTGGAAAAGCTTGTTTTCGAGCAACTTTTGAATTACTAATTTGCTCATTTCTGACATAATTTTGAGTTTTTAATATTCGCATTGACATTTCTGTATTGATATTCTTTTTTGTTACGAATAAATAAATAATAATTATAATAATAATCTTTATTAAACGAATAGAAGCTGCAATTTCTAAATTGATTATTATTGAGTAAATAAGAAAATCAATTCTGGAAATTTTATATGTAATATTGGTGATTGTCATAATGTTTGTCTTAAAATTATTTTTTCTCCGGAACCTCGGTTGAAAAAACCTATTGTATTTACTCCAGGAATATATGCACTAGTCCTATAATTTGAAAGTACCTGCTCTGCAAACAGCACGATGTTGAGCCACTTTATATTAACATATACTTTACCGTTATTTCATGGCAACGTTCATTAGGTGCCTTGATTTATGCAAAACACTAGGAAGTTGTAAACAAAACTGGATATAATTAAGGTAGTTGGAAAATCTTATTTGCATTCTGGAATACAAAGCTATGATATTAGAGATCAGAGTTTGGCCAGAGGACAAGTGCAATTAGAACCCAACGATCGAACAAACTCTTCTATCATTCCGTCACTCTCACAACAACCAACTTCTTTCTCTTTCTCTACTATCTTCTCTCTATTTTCTTCTTTTCTTCAATCTAGCATTTCTTGCTCACTGTAATCTACAAATCGTTCCCTCTCTCACACACACACACACACTCTCTCTCTCTCTCTCTCTCCTCTTTCCTTCACTATCACTCATGTCCTCTCACACTCATCCTCTCTCTCTCTCTCTCTCTCTCTCTCTCTCTCTCTCTCTCTCTCTCTCTCTTTCTCTCTCTCTCTCTCTCTTTATTTGGTATTGTCAGAACCTTGGGCGGAGGAGTTCTTCCCTTGAGTCCCACATATCATACGGCAACCTCAGATAATACGCTTGATTTAATTATCACAAATAATCATAATTTAATCATTAACTTTGGTCAAGTCCCAACTCCAGATATTATTTGTCAACATGATCTTATATTTGCCACATTCAACTTGAACACCCCTAAAAACATTAAGAAAACTGTAACATACCGAGATTTCAAAAATGTAAATTGGGCTGCCCTGAGAGTGCTTTCAGTATAAATTGGAATCCTCTGTACGATGCAAATGAAATAGATCACAAAATTGAGTATTTGAACAGTAAACTGACTGAAATATATGATCAATTTGCCCCTATAAAGATCATTACAGTTAAACATCCCCCTGCTCCATGGCTAACTCCTGAAATTAAAGATATGATGAAGAAACGAGATAAGATGAAACGGTATCATCGTCAATATAGGAGATTGGAGGATTGGCATACTTATAAAACACTCAGGAATAAAACAAGGCAAGAAATCCGAAATGCTAAGCTGCTATATTATCACTCTTCACTGAATAATCCAACAAATAAAAATGAGATTTGGTCCAATTGTATAGGAAATTTAGGTTCATAGCCCCTAAAAAAGAAATTACTGCAAAAATACCAAATGATTTAAATGCTCTCAATGACTTTTTCCTCTCATCGCCATCTTTGAATGCAGTTAATAGAGACTTGAATATTCAGTCGGTATTAAGCTTTTATAATTCTAACCAAGATAAGGAAAATCCTCAATTTTACTTCACTCCAATAACAAGTGATGATATTTTAAAAGGTCTTAAACATGTTTCTCAATCATCTAAAGGGACTGACAGCTTGTCAGCAAAAATGATTATTTGAGCCAATCAGCCTGGTACTAGAACATATATTCAATTTTTCGTTAAGAAATGGGTCATTCCCCTCCAAATGGAAGTAAGCAATAATTAGGCCTATTCCCAAGGTCACTAACCCATCAACAGAACTCAAACATTTCCGACCAATTAGCTTGCTCTGTAGTTTAGCAAAAGTTTTGGAATATATTGTTCAACACCAAATATCTTCTTTCTTGTATGTGAATGATTTATTTGATGGTTTTCAATCCGGATTCCGACCGGGCCATGGTACATGCACAGCATTGATAAAGGTGTCTGATGATATCCGTAAAGCGATGGATGAACGAAAAGTGACTGTATTATGCCTGGTGGACTTCTCGAAAGCTTTTGACTCAATCATTTACCAAGTATTTCTGGCTAAATTGAAATATTTAAAATTTTCAGGAAATTCAGTTAGGTGGTTCTCCTCTTATCTGAGTCATAGGAGGCAGAGGATAATTACTGCACAAAATGAGATGTCCAATTGGGCAACATTGGTCGATGTGACTCCTCAAGGATCTAGTCATTAATTATTACAATATATCTTCTTGAAGTTTCTAAAAGTTTAATTTATCTCTTATCATATTTTCGCAGACGACCTGCAAATCTATATTCACTCAGATGTTGATAATATAGAAGAGTCAATTGGGAAATTAAATCAGGATTTTAGAAGACTAGAGGTGTGATGTGCTGAACACGGACTTGTTATAAATCCCAAAAAAGACCCAGAGCATGCTGATTGGATATTATAAGCTTCTTAAACGAGTGGATGAAAATGCACTTCCCAAGGTTAAAGTTATGGGTGAAAATATTGATTACACATATACTGCCAGGAATTTGGGAGTTTACTTCAATTCGACCCTAACGTGGTCTGACCATGTCCTTCAGGTTTCAAGGAAAGTAAATGGTATCCTTTATCAGTTGAGTAGACGGAAACACTTGATTTCCACAGGCGTTCGCATCACACTTTTTAAATCCCTCATTCTCCCCATTATTGATTACTGTGGTCCAGTATATTTGGACATCACAGTAACTATGGCTCAGAAATTGCACGTGATTTTCAATAACTGCATTCGCTTTATATTCGATCTGAGATATGATGATCATGTAACTCAGCATATTAAAGCAATTAATCTGATGAAATTGAATGACCGCAGAGAATTTATGATCACATGCATGGTTTTCAAAATTTTGAAAGAAGGATCACCAGGGTATTTGGCAGCGGGGTTTAACTTTTTGGTTGATGTACATGGTCGAACAACAAGGGGAGGTCAAAATCTACTTCAAGTTCCTAGAAACAGAACAAACATGTTCAATAAATCCTTTCTAGTTTCAGCAATTCGAAAATGGAACCGCCTCCCTAATAATTACAAAGCTAAAACATCAATAGGAACATTTAGGTAAGCGTTGTGGACATTCCTTTTCAATAGATATAGATAATTTTTGGTAATGTTAAATAATTTTGTATGCGATATAATTTATGATTTGTTTATGCTAGTTGATTTTCAGTTTACAGAAGATAATACATTAAGTTATATTTGCAATCTTTCTAATGTACCACTCCTTTTTGTAATCATTAATAAGTAAGGAAATTCCAAAACTAGATCTAGAAATCATAATTTCTATTTATAATTGGTTTGCGTTAGTTGATAGATTTTTTATTTTTGTAGGCAGGATTTTATTTTATGTACTTGTAACTTATTCTCTTGTATAATTTTTTTTGTAATTTTCTCATTGCTCTAGCTTGAAAAATGTAATATAGTGCTAAGGTTTAGGTGTAAGAAAAAACTCCTGTAGTTTTAACCTAAATCAAATGAAATTGATTGATTGATTCATTCATTCATTCATTCATTGATTCTCTTTCAGCCTGTGATAACATTTTAGACCACTCTCAGCCTGTGAAATCACTGTTAATGAAAATATACCACAAAAACCTTCATCTAATAGAATAATAAATTCATGCCATAACACACCTTACACCTATCATAACAAAATCTTTACATTATCTAACGCACCGTGAAACAGTTCTGTCAATGTTCAACACCACAGAATGAAAGCAATTCCAGTCAGTTGTGATGTTGAATCGTAATGTTTATTTTTGGGTGGAGGTTGAAAGAGTTGTGTGAAAGGTGAAATAGTGAAGTTGTGCTAGGGCTTAGGTGGTATGCAGCCAAACAGCACTACTCACGAACTGCTCACTGCTCACTCACATTCAGCTACCGCTGCCAACAGTCCATTCAAAGACAGGCTCAGCTCAGTCTGCAGTGCAGTCTCCACCCCTGTAATATACTATTCGCATTATACGAGTTTGTGAGCGTCGCACTATCGACTTGGAATATCAGAGTCGAACTGAACAAATGGCCAACATGCTTGCCAAACGATTGCTGGACTGTTCTAATTTGCATTTGCCTCGTTTGCAGTTGGGTCATCAACATGTCACACTCTTGACACACAGAACGCTGTCTGCCAGAACTAATGTTTTGACGTTTCTCAGTGCAGAGCGCGGCCATAATAAACTCCTCTCCGGACTTCGTCCATCACCGATAGCTGTTGGCCCTACAATAATGTGCAGATTGCCACTTAATGTCTTCTCTAACAACGTTTCTGTCTTGTCAGAGAAGTAAAGGAAATTTATAACTGGCTTTCATTGAGTGATTGCATAAACAAACATTGAGAATGAAGGTTCGCTTGATTCTCTACTAATATTATTGACTTGTACGCGTGATTGGAGAGTGAAAACTGATTAATGTTTGAACATATTTGAGTTTTTATTTAGGTAAGTGTACATTTTATTAAAAGTAATTCCATGTTATTACAAGTTTCGAGATTATATCCTTATTATATATGGCGTAGCTGAGGGGATCACGGTCCTCACAGAGGCCCAGAGACAAAATAAATTTTGGAATTTGAGCAGGCATTATAAGACTGTTTTTGACAAAAGAATCCAGGATATCAGGAATCGCTAAAATTTTGATTTTGGAGAGATTATTTTTTCAAAATATATCCGGGGAGTACCGCAAACCTGCCTTTCAAAGAAATTTTCAAGTAGGCTACGGTAACCCAATCAAGTGAAGTGGGGGATCAAAAATAACAGATTGAAAGTTTCAAGTAGGCCTGCTTCAAATTTCTTTTACTAATATTATGAAAGTCCGGGATCTAACATTGACAATAACGTAAGAACTAGATAAAATTTACTTTGACACAACGTGGGTTGAAATGTTAAATTGTCTAATGCCTACAATAGCTTAAAATGCTTTTTTAGAGAGGTTATTCTTCAGTAAAATTGAATATCTAGTTAATCTGTTGTTTTCAAAGAAGACACTAACTTCTACGTAATTATGATTACCACATAACGAAATATGTCCTCTACAGTTCAAGTTATTCTGAATTTTAGGTGCTTTTGGCAAAGCTACTTTTCATGATTGATTATCTCCTTGCTTGGACTAAATTTTGAATTTAGATTCCGTTGTACAGGAGTTCGAATTTACAAATTATTGTAGATAACAAAAAATGTTTGGAGCTCCCATTTATGGAAAAAAATTAAATTAATAATTGCATAACAATGAATAGACTATATCTCAATGTGAGAATCTTAGTAGGCTACCTAAGTATCGGCTTCTTGAGCTGATAAAGGAGATTGACAATTTTGTCTTAAGAGAATCTTGGATTTCTTTCAATTAACATTGTTAATTTCTTCCAAACAAACTCTGAGAACGATGAAGATTTACGAAGAAGGAGAACATGAAATATTGATAAATTGACCGTAGTCTTGATGTGTTACAATCGACAGGCCTGTTGGGAAAAAATTTCATGGTTCAGTGCTCAACGATATACAGTAATAATATTCTGCCAATTTATCGATTAACCAAACCTTGGTTTTTAAGGTAAAAAACTTTAAACATGCACACTTAGTGTGATAAGTGAATCTCACCAAATCTCACGAGAAGTGTCTCGATTCAATATTTTATACTGTATCTAACAACTAGCAAAGCATGGAAAGAACAAAAATGATACTATAGTAAGATTCCGTCACTGAAAACCAAAATTTTGTCCCAATATTAAATAGCAGTGATGTTAAAGCCAAAATGTCGAAGTGTCCATCAGTTGATGTTTCTATTCACAGTGCCACTGATGAGAAAAGAGGGTTTTGTTGTCTGTCATGTATGTTTTGGCAATCAAAGAATACATTCTACTGTGATGAACACGTTCAATATTCATTCAACATCTTGGCTGACATTTCACAATAGAATACAATGACTAAATAAACAATCATTAGTACCTGTGAAACCTGAACATGTGAACAATGAGCTCATCTACTGTCTTGTTTTTTTCTTTCAGTTTTGACACCAGTCATGTTCAACAAAATAACAATGTTATACATAAAAATCATTCATTTTCGTCTCTAACGTCTAAATGAACATCCGTTCTCTGAGCAGAATTCATCTGCAGTTTTGAGCAGTTTAAAAAAATTCGAGCTTTACAGTTCTCCCTCCAACTATAGCCTACTCTCATCCTTATTCAAATAATATTCTTGACTAAACTTCCAAATACCATGTCACTAAATTCACATCTTATTGTTCTTCAAGGAAAAAATGCACATGTATGCCAATTAAATGCACCTTGTACCAATTTAAAATGTAAAAACTTCAGTTGCAACTCAACTACCAACTAAGGATCATGCCGTGAACATTGGATATCTAAAAGGACTAATTAGTACTGTATTGAAAGAAGTGCCGTAGAATATAACAACATTCTGTTTTATCTTCATATAATCGAAAAGTTCTATGGTATTTCTGAAGGCAGTCTTGAATGCTGAAGTTAATCAAATTTCAGTTATTTGGTGTAAGCTGTAAAAATTGGTATTTGGTAGTTGTCTATATTCTATATTGATTATTCAAACTTGAAACACAGTCAGCTTTTACTTGAAACAGTCTAGCAAATTTAAAAAGTGAGCATCAAAACAAAGATAGATGTTCTGCTGAATAGATAAGCACCACAGTGCTTTATTTACAACTTAGCCGGTCAAAAGCATAGAGTTGGAGCTATTTCAAAAGTAGTGTTGTAGACTAAATAATTATTGGCGATTTCGAGTTTGTAGACGTTGAAGAGCCGTTTAACGATGCCAAGTCGTCCAGTATGCAAGTCAGGTTGTAGTAGAACTCGCCAATGAAATGAACACGTATAAATCGAGTCTTGATACTAAACTTGAGTTTCATCAGAGATTGATGGGGCGGAGGGAAAAGAGGGCGATTGTGTAGCTGGCGTGCGTGAGTGAAGTTGAGGTTCAACAACAGTCCAGTCATTCGGCCGATTCTTTATCAACTACATTTAAAATAACGCCACAAGAACAGCGTGCAAGCAAGACAACACCCCCTGGCTACTGGGCCCGAAAATTGTCTTCTATTTCAGTTGGCTACTTGAGCTGTCTACGTTCAAAACAGCAGACAAACCAAGCAAGACTGCTGCACAGAATGATAACAGAAGAAATAGCGAGCCGTAAGAATAAAACTGTGTGAAACTCTGAGTTAGCGCCAAACTTTTCCTAATGAAAAAACATACAAACAAAAGTCTACATTCCAAACCGATCCTGGTTATTTTTAGGTTACTCCTTTGAAAAAAATGTTGACACTCATTCGAGATTGGACTGACCAACTAAAATTTATTTTTATAGCATCTAGATTGAAACTATTCATTCATTTCCTTTAAATCACACTCAATTTAGCATATTCTGCTGAATGCTATCCATTATTATATGAAAGAAACTTGTGCAACTTGATTACATCAATTCATATGATGCAAATGCATTCAAATTTTTATTTTACACAGAAACAATTTATTTAAATTACATTACATGAGTGTATAACATTACAAAGAAAAAAAATTAATTGTTCAAGTTTTGTGTCTTGATTATTAAATTGTACAAGAAACATTTCTAAGTTCACCCCAGCTAAATGTTGAACATACGCTCTAATAATTATGTGTGAAATTACTATTTGTTGACAATTTCAGGATGATTGCTCTCCCATGTCATTACGCAAAGTCAAATACAAAAACATCCTTATCGGGATGTCAAGAAGTGTCTGAAAGCAGTCTGCCTGCCTAAGAAAGGACAACTTTTTCATTAGATCTGGAACATACGAGCAATTATCGCAGATTCCCGAAATCTAGTCTTATAGCAAAAAAGCAGCTTCGATTAATTATGCAATATACATTTCTGACAGCAATATTTCAATAGCATGGTTAAGAAATAGTATCATAATAGGGTTAGAGTTATGGCTACAACACAATGGGAAGTAGAAGGCAGATTGAGTATAGTGCTATGTAGAATGGCTCGTTAGTTTTTTGTAGAGCAATCAGTTCGTTTTATGGTCATAGCAGTAGATTCAAGCGCGGACCAGTTTGCAACTACACGCCTTTTCCTTCAAATAACCGCGCATGCACGAGTCGCCACATACAAACTACGTACCGTACATACAGTAGCCAAAAGGTTGTTGCAGTGAGCATAGAGTATGTTGTTTTCGACACAATATATAATTTTCTCTAATACTATTCTAAGCTTGATTCTGTGCAGAATTGCTCCAAATAAATCAGTCATTTTGCAAACTGGAATTTCTAGAAGTTCTTAGAGAAAATTTGTAGAGATTTTTTCTTTCAAAAGAAGCTAGAACTGGAATTATTTCAGAGAATGTCACTAAAATAGATTCTTATAAATTTTATCTTTGCTTTAGTATTTTACAGCATTTTTTTTTAAATTCATCTTAATCGTAAATTTATTTATCTATGTATCACTTATTAATTTAATCATACAAAACAACATGAATATGCATAAACCAAAATATTAAAACTACAATAAAGAAATATCAAAAGTAAAATCCATAGGCTTTCTAAATATGTATGTAGAGTTGAAAACCCCTTCCAACTGTGGTTGCCCACCTCGTATGAAATGGTTGTCATATAAGGGTAGGAGGAAGGAGAAGAAATGGTTGACGGATTTATAGGACAAAGGAGGGGTGATCCAGAATCCAAAGGCAAATCAGCCAACAAGCACACAAGCAGAACAGAAAAACGAAGAAAACTGTTTTTTTATTACATTAATTACAGATCAGAAAAGTAGTTGCTCTTAATCCAATTGCTGATATCTTCTTTTATTATCTTGTTCATTTTACTATTGGTAATGTATTGTTAGTAATTTTGTAAGTGTTTTTTTAACTGGTGTACATTAGCTGTATATTGATTCAATATTGGTTTTATAAAAATTTATTTGAAGTCAAACTATATTGGCTGATGAATATGTTATTTGCGCAAGAGAAAGTAGTTTTGTTCTTAATTATTTCTTAATTAGGCCTATGTATTTTACTACATTCATAACGTACAACTGTCTGACAGTCATTACCTGAAATTCATTAAATATTATATTAGTTGGATTAAGTCTAGGTTTATTTCAAATAGTTTTGATTATTAATTCCAGTATTATTAAGAGCTAATTGTAACAGCCTCCCCAAACAGTTATACATACTGAATTATGAATTGCACAAGTGCGTAATATAACAGATTAAGGTCTCAAGCTTCATAGAATTAATAAAATAAGTATTTCATAATTTTGTAAATGAATTTTAGATGCTAGTCCAATTTTATATGTTCATCTATTAAACATCTACATACTGTATTTAGTGCTACTAACTTTCTTTATAACTTGGGCAAGTGGAGTTTTGGAATTAAAGTTTCATTAGGTTTCCCAATTCTATTTAAGAAGAAAGTGGTATAATTAGTTTTATAGTTTTGAGCTCAGTGTGTTTATATCTAACCACTCTGTTATTTTTATGATATTCTGTTCAGCAATTAAATGTACTTCATTCCTTGATTCTCCCGAGAAAATTGCCTCTGCATCTTCTGTAAAGGATAGACAGCTAAAGCAATTCATGCATTGTTGAAGAGCAAGTATCAGAATTGGCAAAAGATAAAAAAGTAGGAGAAAAATCAGGGAAGAGGTTGCAAAGTAGCCTGTATGTTAACTAATACTTTAGAATTACAGTAATAGCAGATCATTTTACGTCTGCCACTTCGACCACAATTTTACTGAAGTTTTGAATTATGTACTCAATTACGATCTGAGTGATATTTATCAACAATAGGTGAAATAATTCGAAGCGGGAGACCTTCTGTAATATATTCACTACTATGATAAAATTGAACGTCAAAATGAGGGAGATTTCTCAAAATTTCGAGTGTAGTTACGTAGAGTTGATAAGTCTGCTGTAAAAATGACATTCACAAGTACAGCAATAATGTTTTGTAGTACAGTTATAACTTTTTTACGAATGTGTCGTAATGTCGTTCTTATTATCAATATCAATGGTAAAGCCAATGTGTAAAAATAGTGTGGTGTAAAATTATTTCATTAAAGAAAAGGATTTTTGGTCTGTCAAACATTTTCAAATTACTTCCGTCGTTTTAAATCATTAAGGAGCACTGCA
This sequence comes from Conomelus anceps, assembly GCA_948455865.1. NCBI lineage: Eukaryota > Metazoa > Arthropoda > Insecta > Hemiptera > Delphacidae > Conomelus > Conomelus anceps. Next base: position 82,472,334 of record OX418216.1, on the reverse strand, counting down.
CTGCCAACTAAATTCGAAAATAGTGTGCCATTGCCAGGGATGAGAAAAGGGGAAAATCGGACGATGGCGTTGATCATGATGAGCGACATCCTATCCGGGGGTGAGAGTCATCGCGTTGAAATCTCCTTTAAACCGGTGTTTCCGGGAGCGAAGCTGGCTGGCTTCCACCAAGAGCAAGAGGTGATCAAAATCAGAAAGCGAAGGAGGTTACTACAAGAGGGCAAGCAAAGCACAAGAGCGAGGCGAAGCTAGGCTCAATTTCTGGACTCTGGCCTGAGTACGGAGTTGAAGAAGGGGACAGGCGTGGTCTCTACAGAGCAGGGCCAAGCACCAGCAAAGCAACAGGTGTCCCGATCAGACCTGTTCAGCAAGTACAGTCCCTATGCAAAATCTGAACCCACCGACCGGCGTACAGTCAATGCCAACACCAACACCACAAGCCCCAACTCAAAATGATACGGCAGCGTCAAATTACCTGAGCTGAGCTGGTCTGGCTCTGTCCTTCTCAGCAGTTGTCGTTGACAAGCGTGCACAGCGTTGAATCGCGGCCACTAGTCCACACACGAATGCGACAAATTACCAACGCAGCACCCATACCCATTAAAATATTACGAAATTAACCCAGCTAATAGCAAACTAACAATCTCTGGTCAGTTATGAAATCAACTAAGAAAACAACAAAGTACAAACAACTATGGGTCAATTACGAGACGAGAGCTACTGTTCACTGTGAGAACTTGTTCTAACGATACACAGATTTCGACATTTTCATTCAAAGACGACTGTGTATAAACAAAATCCCCAGATCTAATTCGATACTGGAGACTTGGCTGGCTACTCCACAGATCTGAATCACATTCTAAGATATGATCTAAAAAGTACATCGTAATTATAACTTTGTTGGATGACTGCTTGCCTTATACTCTATCGTTGACAAAAGTTATTATGTATCAGTTCATGATTCAACAAATTGATTCCTGTCAGCTTTAAACAACATTCCTGTCAAAGCAATGTACTCATAATAATTTGAATATGATATACAATACTCCTCACGGTATATTCTTAGCGCTACCATTATTTTTGATAATATAATAATGTAAAGTATTGCCATGTTATTATGACAGGACATCTCGTCCACAAACACTTTCACGTCCACAAACAAGGAAGTGAGATTCATTGGAAGGCCTCGAAAGCACGGTAAGGAAACACCAAGTCTGGCAAAACCATTTTCAGAAGACGAAGACGTTAGAATAATGTAGCAACAGAAATAGATTTTATAGAAAATATAAAAAGCGATCTAGAGAAAATGGGATTCTAAGGTGAAGATTGTAAAGAAGAAAAAGAAAAAAGCGCGAGTAAGTGGGTTAATTTTTTTTAAATTTTGAGTCGTTAGATGATTAGTTTCTTTAGTGCTCTTTGCATAATTGATTCCAATAAACTGCATTGATATATTTTGGGAGTTTTCCACATTATCAACATTCACAAGTTTGTATAATTTGTTTTTAAAATGTTTGACTTCAAATTGAATTAGAACTGAATTGGTAAAAACGAACGAGAAGAGAAAACCATATGAAGTTGGGATTGGGAAATGCTGCGAATCAACTTCACTTTAAAACTAGTGAAGTCGCAGAGAACATGTTTTCAAACAACGTTGTTCCGCGGCATGAAGTAAAAGGAGGAAAGAAGACTCATGGCTCACAGCCAAACCTTACTTGAAACTCGCTATTGAATTCGAATTCTTACCATGTTAGTTGTGAACATATCCTACAGCTACAGCTTTATTGAAGATGCTTTGTACTGCATTCTGATAATTAAGTTTTTCGGAATTTTTCAATCATATTTTACACTTTACAGCGAACATAAATATAGACTGAAAACTGATATGTGATATACGGTAATATGATAGCTGAAAACAATTGTATATGAAATACAAAACACCGGCGACATACAAAACATATTTATTATTTAGCGTATGGCTCATTAAGACACTTAAACAACAGCATTATGATTTTTGGGATCAAGTATGATCCTCTGTCTAAGGATGAAATAACATTAAGTTGTATGAGTAACATACAAAAAACATGAAAAAAAAATAATATATATATACACATACACTCAAACATGCATAAATCTATATACAGACATCCAGTCTGTCTATATAGGCAATCGATTCTGGAGTTGCCATCAGGAAATCCGCTCTTGTCCCTCCTCTAAAAGCCGTTATTGTGCACTCCTTCACTATGTGATCAATAGTTTGTCTTTGCCCACACTCACAGAAAGGCGATGGTATTTTGCCCCATTTAAACAATAAGTCAGTACACCTACCATGTTTTGTTCTTATTCTGTTCAGAGCTGACCATTTTTTTCGGGGTAGTCCGAAACCTGGTGGTTTTTGAGAAATTAATTGTTCTCGCTGCTTTGATGCCCATTTTTGCTGCCATGCACTACAAAACATAAAATCGATAGAATACATATACAGTAAAAGTTAATTCAAGATTCCAGGTTTTTCTGGTTTTGAATGGACCTTTCAGGAATATTTTTATTTGATTAAAAGGAAAAAAGGAAATTATTAAAAAAAAAACATTTACTTCATAAAAATTAATAATAAATTCACCAAACCAATTTACAGCACAACTATTTATTATGGAAATTTGGTTAATGGATGTAATAATAATTTTTTACGTTTTAACATAATATTTTTGTATATTGAAAAATACAATCGCATTGACAATGCGATAATATATATTCATACTGAAGCCGTGTACATTTATGCTTCTACACGGAATACGGGTTCGCTCACACGTTGACGGGTGAAGCGTGGCAAGTGTTCAATTGTCTTATATGATGCAAAGCGTAACCTACGCCTACATTGAGTATAATCTTTACTCAAACTCGTATACATACAATATTTAATTCGTTATAGTTTGACTCTCTGCGCTTCGCACGGACATTAACCTCGTGAATAATTAAAATAATGAACCATTACACAGAATTCAACACACATATAAAAAAAAAACAATCGTAGACAGTAATTAGAAGTAAAACATTTAGAAGCCGCTTTTTCAGTAAGCATTCTATTGACAAAAATTATGCAGTTCGTATCCAACATCAGGGAACAACGGTTCATCGCAAAGGACAATAATTCCAAGTTAAAACAATAGAAGGAAATTAAAAACAGAGATATTTCTCATGAGAAACGAATAATTAATGATAATGAAGTACAGTTGTATCAAGATAAAAGACAATGATAATTTTTGAATCAGTACAAACTTAAATTCAAATGGCAGTATGTTATGCAATTCCACTATTCCTATCCTGTCTTGATCAACATCATCATCATTATTATGAGTTGCTATGAGTTGGAACAATTGTGATTTCCCAACAAAGTACGTCGGCTACATTCGTTCGTCAGCACATTCACCAATTTGACTACTTTTCTAGATGCCCTATTTTTTCTAGATTTTCTGGTCACGATTTTTTTTTCTACTGCGAAATTGAACAGAAATTTCCGTTTCTTACTATTAGACAGAAAAATTACAGAAGTGACAAAATTTCTCGCACAATAATATTATTGCCTACATGAAAAGTTAATAAAAAAAATTAAATTGTCTCCAAAATTCAATGATAGTTTTGTTAAAAATTTTGAATTTGCTTTTTTTAATACAGTAGTTCAAAGTGCAATAGTTTAACAAAATATTTGAATTTAAATTTATGAGTCTACATTCGTCACCTGCCACGTTTTATGGTCACAAGATACGATTGAATTTAGAATTTCTAGTTTTTAAAATAAGCACCTTAATTTGGTTGGTGCGTAAAAGCTCTAGTTACCAAGGCTTTGGTTCCTTGTCCGCGATCAAGATTTCAATTAAAGTTGAAGATTGAAGATCCCTATTCTTCAAAAACTTATATTTAATAATTAGTCTTCAGTTCAATTCCATTGAGATGGGACTACCCGAAAGAGTCTCTCCAAAGATAAAACACATACACTTGAAAGGGCATGCTAATTCCATACAATGTTATCTCTTAAGCAGTCAACTTAATCTAGAAAAAAATCATTATGCCTAGCTGTTCACCAGTCAAAAGACTTACCAAACCCAAGAATTTCCACAGTTGAATCTATCAAGAGTAAAACAATAGGTGATTGCAGAATTATTAGCAAAACGAAGACACGATTTTGCGTCTAATCTGAATTTACAAAAGCTGTGCAATATAAGTGTTAAGTATGTTGTAACACTGATTTGTATACAATGGGACAATCTATTTATAATAGTTTTTCACGCACTGGTTACGAACGTAACAAACACTTGTAAACTCTCAGATTTGATAGCTGATATTTCTCAAGTAAGACAAGATGAAAATGATTTGCAACCATGTTTGAATAATTCATATGAATTTTGGCGATCGACTGAGTGAGAGACCAATGTACTTTGGTAATAACAGGTTCAAAACAGTATAGTTGAAAGAAGAGGAGGTGTAACAAATGAGGGTGAGTAGAAGGGAAGAACAGCTGAGTTGAAGGAAGCATCAGGTGAAGCAGTGGGACCAAGTCACAGAACTTCTTCCACCCACCTGCCGACTAGAACAAACGCCCTCTGTCAAGTGACTCACTCACCTGGCTCACTCGCAAAACTCCGCGTGCGCGTGTTTCCAGCAATTTTACAAGTGAGAAAACAAAAGTGACCTTCAAGTCGGCCGGAAGGTTTTTTCTAATGGAGATGCAAGACAAATTACAGTGACACCTCACTTGGAATGGCAATCAACATGCACGAAAATCGATTACGTAATTGCCGGTTCCTTATTAGTGTATATTTTAACACATGCGCGGGCGTTTCAAACTTATAGTTGAGACCCTCAACAAAATAAACGACTCGAACTATTGAATCCTATACTATATTAATTATATAGAAATTAAACCATGTACTAACAGCTACATTACTTTAATAGAGGAATTTTGGCCAATCGGTTTTCATTTAAAATTTGACAAAGTTAAGTTATTTGAGACTTACTTCACAAAAGTTACAGTAGAATTACTTTTGAATATTTGAATATACTCAGGACTGTATTTGTGAACGTTTCTTAGCAAATAGGCTACAAACTTGATTAAGTCTTACTTAGCGGCGATAAGTCTTACACTTACAGGTTCACGAAGTGAGAAGCCAGAGAGTAGCTTCAACACTAAAAGTCAACCCACCTCCCCCAAAAAAGCCCTAACTCCTCATAATAAATTTGACACTAAAAATTTACATTAATCAACACTAATTTTAGGATTTACACTTCATAAATATGGTAGGGACAGCTGGGTCGGCTTGTAACCAGACTTGTCATCTAGTAGACAAGCCTAGTATAATCAATGGTTGGACTGAAATTCGTATTTATGAACCTTACTTAAAAAAGATCTTCTAAACGTAAAAGTCAAGACTTTCTTAAAATAGGTACTGTATCTCAAATCCGTTCTTAGCTAAGCTAGGTAGAGGGCTATGTTGACGCCTTTCTTGAGATTATGCTGGCTTCTTTTTTCAGTATAGCATCGGCTCATCAAAATAAAAAATAAAAACATCATATTAAAGTTTTGCACCGAGCGACCAAATTGTCACACGCTTGTCGCGCAACAGGGAACGCAGTGCATAAAACCGGAATGAAAAAAGTAAATTTCAAAATATGTTAAGATGTTCCTATAGGCGGCTATTCTTAAAACTTTGATAGGAAAATCAAAACAAGTATCCTGGTTCTTAATTCGGAAATATTCGTATTGTGTGACTTTTAGTATAGTTTTAGGTGAATTAGTCTCAAAGACAAAATGTCTATTGAAATCAATAGACCTTCTTAGATGCAACTATGGGAAAATGAGTCTATGAAATGAGTCTAGTTGCAACACCTAGCTTGCAAATAGGCCTAGGCTGTGGCTAAACTACAGCTTGAGAGTACCGGAAGTGTGAGAGACAAAGCATACTCTCACTTGAGAATACTGTACAACCAAACTCTTTGGTAAAAGAGAACTGTCAATCATTAAATTAATTAAGCTTTTATATGAATAATTAAATATATTTTGTACTATTGATGTACCACAAGAAGTAAGGCTAGATTGTAAATTAAGCTTTTATATAAATAATTGAATTTATTTTGTAGTATTGTTATGGATTCTAGCACTAAAATAATGCTGGCAACACTTGAAATTAGCACTCGAACTTTATTTACGTTTATTTACACAAATTACTCACAACACGCACTACAATTATATCACACAAGAAAAACTTGTTAGAAACAAACAGTTCAATAACGTTCAAATAATAATAAATTTACTATATCACAGGAAAAAACTTATTACTAACTGTCAATAGGCCGATCAACAATCTAATTTAGGGAATATTATAGAAAATACAGAAACCTACTTGCTAGGCTTTTTGAAGATGCAAAGAAACAGTATTTCACAGAGCGATTAGGCGATCTCAAAGATTCAAAACAAACATGGAAAGTAATAAACAAAATTACAGATGATAGAAGGACAAAAACACAAATTAAGGAAGTTATTGTAGTAAATATACTGTTATACTGGAAATAGGATATGTCAATCTCTTTTTTTTACACCAGTAATAGAAGAGGAAATGATGAAAATAGTTAGCAGTCTTAAAGGAGATAGTGCACCAGGGCCAGACAAATTCCAGCCAGAGCTCTTCAAAAGAAATAGTGTAATTCTTTCCAAACCACTTACATACATTGCAAATAGAATGTTTCAGGATGGGTTTTTACCCCAGCAATTAAAAGAGGCAGTAATTTGTCCAGTCTTCAAGACAGGGGATAGGAAAGATATAAACTGCTACAGGCCAATCTCACTTTTGAACATTCTATCAAAAATATTGGAAAAGTGTATCAAGGTCAGACTGGTTAGTTTCCTGGAGAAGCACAGCATTCTGTCACCAAACCAATATGGATTTAGAGACAACTACAGCACTAATGATGCTATTCAACACATTACTTCAGAAATAATAGAAAAAATCAATGCAAAGGAAAAACCGATGGCAGTATTTTTGGATTTGAAGAAGGCTTTTGATACTGTAACACATGATGTGCTGTTGGGTAGACTGAGGAAGTATGGCATACGAAGAGTAGCTTGGAATTTATTCAAAAGCTATCTAACAAACATAACTCAGTGTGTAAGAGTAAATGGGCACTTGAGTAGCAGACTGGTGGTAGAGTATGGAGTGCCTCAAGGCACAGTATTGGGCCCAATATTGTTTCTATTGTACATCAACCCTTTATGTGATTTGCAGATTGATGGAACGGTCACCACGTTTGCTGATGACACAGTCCTACTGTTTTCAGGGGCAACATGGGAGATTTGCTGGGAAAGAGCTGAGTTTGGTCTGAAAAATGTGGCACATTGGCTCAACAAGAACCTACTTACAATTAATTATCAGAAAATGAACTTCCTATGTTTCTCAGCTATGCAACATGGTCAACCCAATAAGGACAGTCTAGAAGTACAACATGGCCCAGGTAGAGCACCAAGTATGATCCTCAGGAAGCAGTCACAAAGGTATCTGGGAGTGACAATTGATGCATTTCTGCGCTGGGATAAGCATATTGATGGACTCTGCAAAAAACTGCGAAGAGCAATCTATAAATTCAGGATGCTGAGACCAGTTGTCAACTTGGAATGTATCTTCTTCTTATAGTCCTGTCTGAGTCCAGACGTTGGCAACCATCCTGGCTATCCTCACTTTATCTACGGCTGCTCTGAACAATTCTGTTGTTGTCATGCCATACCAAACTCTCAAATTCTTCAGCCATGAGATACGCCTTCTCCTGACTCCTCTCATTCCCAATATTTTTCCTTGTAGTATAACCTGAAGCAACTGGTATCTCTCTGCATTTCTCATTATGTGTCCTAGATATTCCAATTTCCTAGATTTAACAATGGGCAAGAGTTCTTTCCTTTTTCGCATTCTTGCCAGGATCTCTTCATTTGTTACTCTGTCTACCCATGACACTCGTAGCATTCTGCGGTATAGCCACATACATTGGAATGTATGCGGATGGTTTATTGTTCCATTGTGCAGTCACTGCTCATGTATGGAATTGTCGGATGGGGTGGAGCCTGTACTGTACATATCAACCCCCTAAAAACAGTGCAGAAGCTCATAATGAAGATCATCACAAAGAAGCCAACCTGCTACCCCTCTGAGCTTCTGTTTAGTGATTTAAAAGTATTGGATTCCAGACAGCTGTATGCAAAGGAAGTAGCATCTAGGTTGCACAAAGACAAATCTGCCTTCCAGAAAAGGAATCACCACCACAACATCAGATACAGGCATCTCCTCATATCAAACAAGGCAATAAAGGCTCTCTATCAAAGACACTACAACCATCTAGCACCAAAATCTACAACTTAATTCCTGAAATCATTAAAGCAATAGGACATATCAAAAAATTCAAGCAACAGCTTCATAACTGGCTAATAAATATTGACAGACAGCATATAGAGAAGATTTTTTCATACGATTATTATGATGGAAACTTGTAATTTTGAAAACTGAACAATCCTCAATTCTATATCCTATTTTTAACTAAACCTCCTTTTTCATCTACTAACACCTACTCTAGAACATGGCATGCCATAGTGGGGTAGGATGATTTCCAAAAACTCTTGATTTTATTATTTGCCACCTCCCACTGAAGTTACATTTCAAATTTCAACCTTCTAGGACTATTAGGGAAAAAGTTAGTCCTAGGGCTCTTCCAGCTGATGAGAGAGGCCTCCTTCGTTGTTTTCTTACACGGTAATACCTTACTCACCACCTCTCAATGAACATTTCAAATTTAAACTTACGAATATTAGGGTAGTAGGTAGGTTTTTGATTTTATTATTCGCCACCTCCTACTGAGACTACATTTTAAATTTCTAGCTGCATTGGTTAACAGATGTCATCAACCCGGCATAATTACATTTCATCATACCCAGTCATATGTTTCCTCCATACTGCAAGGCTCCGACTTCACGGTAGCCTATATGCAAAGTCTTTGCGTTCCAGACAGTGTAAATAACGCCGCTAAGGGGCCTGACATATGATAAAAAACTGTTGACTTCTATCAGCTGTTCCTTTAAGCTGTTTGGCTGGAAAATTCAGTAGGTTAGGTCTGTAAAATGGATTAATTAATAATAATTATTAGCCCCCCTATTAAAATTTATGGTCAGAAACCATCCCCAATATTCATACAACATATTCCCAAAGTTTCATGCCGATCTGTCAAGTAGTTTTGGAGTCTATAGGGAACATACATACATACATACATACATACATACATAAAGAGAGACATTCATTTTTATATATAGCCTATAGATATGTATCTTATTACCTGAATATAATTATTGAACCGCTTGATTAAAATTCTTTGCATTGTATATTGAAAAATGGGAATAAAATTATTATTTATTTATTTAATAAATAATTCTCCAATAAACTGTGCACTGATGTAAAGTGAATTGTCTAAAAGCAAATAAACACTCAATAAATAAACTGAACACTTAAGAAGTACAGTGTCTGTGACGATATTTGATAGCAATAATAGCACTGAGTATGAGTAAACCTTTATAAACTGTAAAGGAAGTACAAACGATATAGGCTACCTCACTATGTCAATTTATCAAATTGTTTACAAGGACTACTCTTTATATAGAGTTTGAAAGTATTCCAGGAAGTTCTGGAAACTGATAACACAGTCTGGAAAATTCTTGAAACCCACGAACTACATTTTACATATAGGAGTGGGTAAGACATTTGAGGAAAAAAGAGAAACAATAAGAGTTAATTAAAAACTCTATGCAGTACTTGTTATCAATGAGACGGGAAGCGCTGTTGACAAAACGAGTAAGTAGCGTAGAATAATGTTTTTCTTTCTTGCGTTCCTATCAGTACTAATATACCACGAGAGGTAAGGCTTAATTTAGGATGGAATAATATAATCAAAAGCTCCCCTAGAACAGGATCATTCCGTATTTATTCATCAAAACAAGCCATATGGCAAATAGGCCAGTTGAGACAGGAAATCAGTCTTATCAAAGATAAATAGGATATACTGTACCATAGTTATATACACTGATAGTAGTCTCAAACCAGCGTCACTTTAAACTATAAAAATTAACTATAAATTCTATACTACATTGCAATGATAAAATCTAACTCTCATAAAAATAATCTAGTTCTTATACATGTGTTAAGCATGAGAATTGCTATATTATTGATTTCATATAACAAAAATAGCAAGTGAAATGATTACTAATTTGATCCCTGATAACGAATTACTGGTGAAGTCATTTCTTTATGAGCTATATTTATTTAATGAATTCAATAAAAAATTCACAAAAAATAAAAACAAAATATTGCCAGCTTACTGCCCTTCAACCTCAAAGTATTGAACAAGTCAAGACAATGTGATGATATACTTCTAGACCTCTTCGATGTAAGAAAACGAATTTTTTCCAACTGAGATGAACAACCTCAAGTTACAATGAAACAAATTCGATTGGATGGTAATCAGGATTTAATCTGAATGAAATGACGTCATATGAATAGCCAATCATGAAGTAGAATGAACTTTACATTTCATTACGTAACAGTTATGTGACGTGATTCTCCAATCTTTGATAACGTCATCGAGAATGTAGTTTTGAAATTACAATGAGAATAAAAATAGACTAGCTGAGTTTATATTTATAGAAAAGCTGGTTTTTTATATACTTATTTATAGCATTGGAACTAAAAACGTAAGTATGGTGTCAGTTTGCAAATGTCTTATGCATTAGATTATTTTCGTCCGACTGGAAGCTCCGTGCGAAAGTAATAAGTTATTAATGGGTTGCTCTATGACGTGATTTATTGACAGAGCAGGAGCTGCCTTTTGAATAGTGTTTGTGCTTTCATCGCACACGTGACCAGCGTGAATGCATTGGGCCAAGTAGGTCTACTGACGATATTATTAGTGCACGACATAAGCATGACCACTCGGGTGGTTGAACCATGCCAAAGGTGTTGGAAAACCCACGCTGAAGGGACAGGCGTGGGTTGGGCCGTAGTGGCACTGGACATTACAACACTTGCTCCAGGAATCTTTCTCTTGAAGAAAACAATTATCTATCAATATCCAATGTATGATAAAATTTCATTTAGATTTACTCGCTCACTAAGAATGTGTTCTACAATTTATTTACCCATAATATTTATATCTACGCTCTTCTCTTCCTGTAGCATCAAAACAATTTTTGTTTTTTTATTATTCACTATTGAGGTGACCGATAACTTGATAAGGTTTTTGATACATTCAAAGAGTCAAACGTAAATGCAGTTCAATGTAATTTTTGCACTCACTTACTATTACCAAACCTAACCTTATCAGGTTTGCACTCAAATTGACAATACATGAACTGATTGATTGGACATTATTACATGCCAAAAAGTTGAAGTGGAGCCCCCATTAAAAATTAAAAAGTTCAAATCACAAAATAAAGAGAGGTCAGAGGTGGAACCAAGATATTGCCCAATTACACATCATTCCACCCCAAACATTTATACAGAAACTTCCATTCTAATTTATAAAGTTTAAATTCAAAACAAATATTGAAATGAGCTAGAAAACGCAATCGGGAGTGACGGCAAATCACTGTTGTAACGCAACAACTGAACAGTGAGTATTTGTAGGCAGTGATTGAGTGATAGCGCTAAAACATTCATGAGAGACGGGGTCACACGAGTCATCTACTTTCACGTTTCACCGGTCAGATGAATAGACGAATGGATGGACAGATGAATGAAACGAATAGAAACAGACAACAGCCGTGACCTGGTTCCGACCAAATAAAAGGCGACCAGACCAGAGAACGTCGTCACCATCCGAACATTGTCGTAGTCGTCGTAGTGGATGGAGTTGGAAGAGAGCGTTCGAGTGGAACCGAGGAGTACGCAGATCACGGATCGCAGCATAGTGTGCTCGCGGCTATACACGGAAAAGGGCGCAGTCCCCGCTGCCCTTCTGCAGCTGCCCAGGGACAAGTCTTGACCGCTCACTGCCGTTCTTCCCTGGATGCAGAGCGACGGCGCGTGAAAAACCCGCACAGAGAATTCCGACTTCGCCTCGTCGAACGCGTAAATCTTATCCTATCTGGAATTCATCTTATTACATTACTTCCATTCAGCCTGCGAGTCCTACGGCTCGACCGACCCGCTCAATCGAATCATAAACTTGTTCCGACGACTCCGTAGGGAAGCTGAATGCAGAACGGCCAGTCACAATGACCAAAAGCAAAACCTAGTCCATTCCTCACGTTAAACTGAGTCAGTTCAGCAGAACAAGGTTTAGTCCCTTAAAAAAGATGACAGTCATATTATACTTAATTTATTATTACAAAACTAACTAACAAGTACATGCTCGAACACTTATCGAGAGGGGAGTAATTGCGTTTATTTATAGGTTTACAGTAATACTTTTGACTGAATTGCTAGCGTACAAGACTTCCAGCGCTAGCAAGGCTATCAAAGTAGCAGCAATATTCTTCTCTTCTATTTAATTACAACTATAGTATTACGAATAATGAATATTGCGTAATTTTCAGTTATGAAGTACATTAGAATGCAATTTTATATTGCAATATCTGTGTTGCATTTTGTTTTCAGTGTATTGTGAAATGTAAAAAAAAAATATTACAACCATAATTTCTTTGACAGTTTTTATGGCAGTTTAAATAAACAAAATCAATTTATCAAAATTATTCAACCCAAAATTAATCAACCAAAGTCACTTAAAAACAGGACAGTTGAAGCCTATAATAGGAGAAAATTCATGTTTTTTAAATTCAGTACTGTTATAGTATGCAAAAAATACTGTAGTAAGCTGGAGTATACTGGATGATAAGCAACACTTTTATACTCACCCTCGCCTCTAATAAATGGAAAATTAGTTGCAAACTTTTATTTCATTATCCAACACACCACTCTTTCATCAAAAATTGAACTGTTTATAATGCTTGTTACAATAAACATAAATATTATATCCTTCTTACTCTTATTTTTACTCATATTTCTTGTCTCCTTTTTCCATCTGCGAGGTAGTTTTTCTGGCTTTGAATTTGTGTCAATTCTCTTGATACTCCTCTTGAATATTGTTTCTCCTCGCTTCTTTTTTTCCTGATAATACTTTTTCATACATTCTCTGGCTTCATTTCTATAATTATTTTCTCTGATCTCTCTGATCATATTTCTTCCGATTTTATTTATTGTTTTCTTTTTAATTCCTTCATTCGGTTTCTTTCAAGGTTTTCTCCTGTTTTCTTTCTCCTTTTCCTTTCATTTTTTCTGCTCGTCTCTTGTTTGATGTTTCTGCTCATTTATTTCATATTGCGTATTTTTTTTCCTTCTTTTTTTTTGCTTGCAACTTTCCATTTACTTCATGCTGTACTTATGTAATTATTGCTTCAGTGATATCTTCTTGATTCCGCTTTAAACTCACTTCTAACTTTGTATCTACATTTGTATCTTTCAATATTTGCCATTTTTTCACACATGTCTTCAATATCTTGCAATATTTGTATTAGTTCATCTGATCGGCCATAACGGGACATTACAACATTCACTAGGGTAGATACTGATGTTAGAACTTGGAGATTGAACAATTTTTCAGGAAGATTCAACAGTAGTATTTCTGAGTATAGTGATGCACTCACAATTAAACAAAACATGCATTATCTTACTCAAATCTAAAGAAAATTTAAAAAGCCAATTATTTAAAAAAAATAGACATTAATTCTACCAAGCATCATCATTTCTATCAATGAAATAACCTCTTCTATGAAATGCTCTTCATACTTACAATACAAGAGCAAGAAATCTTTTGAGACTCCAGGCTCATAGAACTACATTTTTTTAAATGAATCCAGAGCATATGAGTCGAAAAATATTAAATTGTCTACCAGCTGATCTTCTGAACATTGCAAGAATTGAGCTATTCAAAAAACTGTTGAAGAACTGGCTGCTGGACAGATGCTTTTACAGTTTGTCAGAGTTTTTCGCTCACGAATAGAATGTAGAGAGAGAACGTCGATTTGTTCGAAATTTATGATTATATAATGTTTATATACTAATGTCACCTTAAATAATCGTTCTCAATATTAATTTATTTAATTATTTATTATTGACATAAATATTGTATTTCTTGACTAGTTATAATGTAACTTTATTTATTATTACTGAGCCGGTGACAACAATTATTTTGATGTTTATTGTAATGACGTTTGCAAAACATTCAATGTACATGCAGAAAATAAAATTATTATTATTATTATTATTAACCCTCCTGCCTTTTTAAGCATCTCTTAACAACAACAATTGCCGAATTTTATTTTTTCTTAAATTCAAATTTGAATTTACTCAATCAAGAAAGAGGTCATTTTAATTGGATGAAATTGTTTTACGAGAAGTCAGGAAGAACTGAAGATGTTTTCCCTAGTCATGCATCATCAGTTAGGTCATGAGTTTTGCCACATTCAGATGATTAGAGCCCACACCAAGACATACTACGCAAGACAACAAGTGAGATTATTCATTTCAGTGGTACAGCACCGTATTGCTAAAGCAGTCCTAATGCCCAGTTCATTTGGCTCGTCAGGCTCACTAAACGAATACATGTAGTTTTTCAACGATTACGAGAGATGTGCAAGCTTCGTCTACCCCTCGGATGGACCTACAGCGGGAACCAACGAATCCACCATCCATCCCACATCCAGAGCCATCCTTTCTCTTTCGTTGCGAAAGCCGCAGAAGATGGTCCGAGCGTGCTTCCAACTAAGCACGCCCGCGATTACATAAAGAAACAAATTATTTGATTCCACACCGTTCTCACTGTGAGTTCAGCGATGAATAAATTTAAGTTGCCTTCACTCGTAGGAAATAATAAGTGGGGAGTGAAAATTTCTCCAAAAACAGCATACTAATTTATTTGATTTGCACATGGATGACATGCATGGACTGACTAACCGTGACAGCATTATTAGAAATAGAAAGTGTAACCTTTCATATTGAGCCATGAGAAATTCACTGCTATAATTAGAGAAGGGATGAAACATTTCATTGAAATAGTTTAAAAAAATACAATAATTTTAAATAACAACGATCAACAAACCCGATCATTTTTATTATGAATACTGCACCGTACTTATGATGAACACTTAAAAATATATTTCAAACTAAATGATCCTTTAGAGAAACATCAATTTCAAATACAGAAATTTGTTTACCAAAAAAAATAAATAAATAAAGAAGATTGTTTGCTTTCGCGAATATTTTTCACAATTTAAAAAATAGCACATTAACTAAATCAATTTATAAACAAACTATACAAACATTGTCTATTTCACTTTTCAATCAATTTGCAAGTGATTCTTTTGCACAATCATTAAATTTTAATGACTTGTTACTAGTAGGTTAGAAATTATTGAAACATTGCTAGAATTTCCAGCTCCATAAGATAAAAGTCAACAGCCAACACGCATATTAATTGAATACAGAAATAGCATTTTGAATTTTCTGGAACTTTAAGAAAATTTTACCGGGTGGAATGTGATAGTGCATAACAAACATGTACCTACTATTTATAAAAAGCGTAAGACTATAATTCATTTCAAATTAGCAATTAAATAGGAGCATGAATAGAGAGCAAAAACTAAACGTGCCAATGCTCGAGGCAATTAAAAAAAATGAAACATCTAGAAAAATAATTTAATAAATTTTAGTTCTAATTACGGTGAAAAATGTATTAACTCGTACACAATAGTTACAGAGATGTAGAGGTGATGTTGAAGCTATGAAGTATAACAGTAGGAGGGATAATCTTGCTACAGGCGACACAGTTGAGTGAATGACGTTGATCAACCGAAGCCAAGCAAAGCAAAGAACAGGAGAGTGCACACCGTTTGAGCTTGACTCCGGTCAGTGGGGTATTAAGCAAATCGGACCGGACCTTCATTCATTTATACAGAAAAATGTACACGTCCGGCCCAAACCACACGAACCGTTCGCTTTCCTTAGTCACGAAAGTCTCAAGCATTATGTAGTAGACTCACCGCCAGATCGATTGTGCGCACTGCATTCTATCAAATACGGCTATTAATATTTAACGCGTTGTGCATTCCACATTTCCAGCAACCCTTTTCAACAACCTAAACATCGACTTCCCTCTCATAAAAAGTCTACGAACTTCAAAACTACCCCTAAACTAGAGCTAGTCCAATAAAGGTATTGTTCATGCATATTAACCGAATTCCGGCAGTACACCCCACCTCTTCCTGAGCCCGTTTCACACACATTAGCCCACAACAAGCAATGTGAGTTGTTGCGCAATTGTTGCCCATGTAATAAGTACAGTAGCTCACGATGTTGTGACAACAGTCATGATTCATCAAAGAAGGCTTTCTGATCTGATTGATTACAGCAGTCTTCAAAAAATTCTTCAAAGATTGTGTTTGGTTCCGTATTGGTAGAGAAATGATTGATTTGGAAATGAAAAACCTATTTGTAATCTAACTAGAGAAGACGAGGAAAGCTATACTTCAGTGAAATAACTGCGTCTGCGTAAAAACCTATGTATACAAGGCTGTAGAAGTATATCTGTTTGAAAAACGTTGATATTTTTATGAAACAATTTTTTTAACGCTTATCGTCCTTCTAGCACTATTGAAGTGCAAGAGATGGATTGAAAAACTTATCAATTTATAACATTTTGCATGATATTATTAATGTTTTTTTCTCACTGATGAGAAGCCGAATTGAGTATGAGATTTCGTGGGTAATGACGAAAATTATGACACAATGATGTTATATGGTTGAAGTTATGAAGCAAACTAAAATAAAATTAATAGCAAACCAGAAAAAAATCAATAAAATTGTTCTCTCAACTTCGTAGGAGTGAAAAATTGGTTTTAAATGAAATATAGGAAATTTGTATTGTTGGCAATGGAAAATTGTTCAATGCACATAATTTAATATTTAAATGTTAGGGTAATTTGAAATAATCTTCAAGGCTAAACGATGGAACAGCAAATAATAAATTACAGAATTACGAAACACGTAAAAGAGTTCAAACATTTTTACGTTGAATGACGACATTGAATGAATAATTTGAGAAAGGCTATGCTTAGAAGAGGCTTTCACAATCACACAACTTGAAAAATCAACTTTTATCGAGTAGGCTACTCAACAAATCACTGGAAGCTATGTTCAAATGATACCACGAAATACATGAATGTTGGTTATAAATTTATGTTCTCTACGAAAACATGTCGAGCTGAGTAGATTCCAATATTAACAGCATTCCTGGACGGGACATCAAATGTGTTAACGCAACGGTTTGAATAAATCATTTTTAATTTGGAGTGGCAATATAAGATTGCCACAACTTGATGAACTGCCTAATTTTAAATGTCATTATGTCAAGGATTCACCTTGCCTATGATTTGAAAACAATGTTGGGAGACTTGGGAGGGACAGGTAGGCTATAGTCTATCAATATTGTCAGTTTTCTTCAAAATAAGCTTTACCAACCAATGGAACCGACTTTTGAACCAGCAACCAGTCTAATTTTCTAAATTATCTTACATTCTTTGCGATAGCATTTATAAAACTCATGAAGCTTGCATATATGACAAAAGTTAAAATCTTTTCTATCAATTGGAAAATGCGAGAAATCCTAAACCATCTTCAACCCATAAGCTTTATGAATATTAAATTAAATAATAAAACAACTTTCTAATAAGCGCAGAGGCAACTAGCTAATCTTTGTCTCAAAGGTAACCGAAGGTTACAAAGGGAAATTAAAGTAATAGATTCATCGAACCATTCGAAAAGTAGCCTAGTATTGATTACGGAAGTTAAAAGGGCGGAATATAATCGCAACTCTACATAAAATTATTGGAATTGGCTAGATAAAAATACTACGATACTAACATAAAAAACAGTAACTGTACTAATAAACACTATTGTTTAGATCAATGTCGTAATTACAGGTAAAATACTTCCATATTCAGTTCTAGCTACTGATACTACATACTATTTTGTAACTAGCAATTGAGGGATAAACATAAACTTTAGCGCTATCTTCCGCTGAAGAAACCTTGAAACCAGTATCCTTCCATTTGAAGCTTCTATCAGAGAATTATGTGGAAACAAAAAATTGTTTTGAAACTTACTCAGAGCTTAAAAGTTAATCCATTCCAAGAATTCCATGAAAATAAAGCGAAGTTAATGATGGGGAGCAGTACCTGTAGCTTGTAAACATTGAAGTTTTGCACACAAATTACAAATCAACGGGTTTGAAAATGATTTGACCTGAAATTATTGCATAGGTAAGACCAGGTTATTGCATAACCAGAGCTTGATGTTGGACTGCAGTTGGATTGCAACGAACAATGACTGAACTAAATTAACTAAACTATAAAAATGGAGAAACTCAAGGCGGAGGAAACTTCATTACTACTAGGCTACCCACAATAATTACGAAGTGTCTCATTAGCTATAATATTAGCCTTATTGGAGGCTATAAATTCGAGCTTTTAAAAGAGCCTCGAAATTACTTCCCTAGAACTAAATTTGCATCGCTGAATACAGAATCGTAGTGCAAATTAATTGATAGCTCACTTTCACTTTTTGGCTTAGGCTTCTCACACAAAACTTGATTATCGAATTTCATGATTCAATAAAAACAAGAAAGTTGTCCCAATAATAATTAATTATGCATACTATAACCGTAAGGAGTTCATTATGAAACCTACTTTGAGTTTTCGAATAATTTATCCATCTATTTCAACTATGAGTCAGTATGTCCAACTAACGTTTGCCCAACTAACGTACTAGGGACACACAATAAGCTTCGGTTGACGTGTGAGGATCTTTGAATCCGTCCCTTCATAACATAACATAACATAACATGAGTCAGTATTAAATTCAAGTCTCATCCACATAAAAATAATGAACATTTTATAGAGTAAGAAAATGAAACAACTGAAAATTTAGGAATACATTGCAATTAAGTGAGAAAAGATGAAATGAAATGTCGATTCACAAACTAGCACTGGAAATAAAAACCAAGACAAAACAGATTTAACTAACAATGAATTTGATACTATTAGTATTATTATTTGACATAATTTTACTTTTATTATAGAAACTTTACACTGGCAAAGTATAGTTTAGGGCCTAAATAGTATTTGTTAAATTTCTTTAGAATCATTCTACTAAAAAAATCTAATTTGCATATACATTATTCATTAATACTCAAGCTACAGTCATGTATTCATCAAAGGTAACACTGCCATTCCACCAAGATCTTCTGACAATGATCAAAAATAGTTTCAGAAACTTCGGGTTAGGAAGTTGGTTTTAAATTTAGGTATATTTTCTAGATGATCCGTGTAACGACTTGACCAAGAATGGTATATCAGGCAAAGGAGAACTCAACAATATTTAAGTTTCTGCTCTCCTATAAATAAGCTTAGTGGTATTTCAGTGGACAGCAAACATCAAACTCTCCAAACACTGCCAGAGAAGTGCTAATAAATCTCGCCCTATCTGGTGAAAAAGGATACACCTGGGCCGGGGCGTCACATAGCGGCGGTTGAAAGCTATATTTGTTAGGCACAGCCGTCCGAAATCGGACAGCCCATAAATCTACAATTGAAGGAACTCTAAATGAGTTCCGCTCTCATTTGGCTGCATGGACTGGTATTGCCAAGTATAGAACCAATTAACAGCTAAAATAAACCAGCCACTAATAACTAACTAGATGGATCATTAGAATTTCGATTGAGCCCCCCAGAGTAAATAATTTACTTTGCTAATAACTCTGAAACAATAATTATTGTTTCAAACTGCAAAATCAACTAGTTACTAGTTCATAATTAGCAAACTAATTTGATAATTTGATCATCTTTATTTAGGCTATACAACCATACTCTCTTCTATTGAGATACATACTGTAGTTTGCGGGTAAATAAAAACAGTTTTTGAAAATTAAGCCTGCAATAACTTTTCAATATTATGAGAAATTTACGTAATTGGAATAGGAAAAGCGATAATATTGAATAAGACCATAAACTAAAAAAGTTTAGTCTGATATTCTTGTTTGGTGCGCATGACATGAATGAAAAATTGGAGGAGTACACTACGGTACACATTCATTTGATTATTATCCATGAAAGTAGCATACAACTTACAGGACTTACAGGACGGGGAAATGTTGTAAACGGATTCATCACAACGAGATATGTAGCGTGTTTGAGATGATGGCAACCGAATTTAATTCGTTCACATATTTTCTCGCTCACTCCATTAGGCTATTCATCATCTCCTATTTAGTCTAATCCAATCGACTGTGGAATGCGGCCGCCTGTTGCTCTCATCTCAACTCTTAACAACAGGAAGACGGAGACGAAGAAAAAGATGGCGGGTATGTTATAGAAGAGGCAAAAGAGTGTATGAGAGAGAAACGAAGAGTGAACAAACGTAGAAAAGTGTCAATTCTAATAGAACGGCAAATTAATAACATGCCTGCTTGACAGTTCATCAGATAAATCATTCATTGAAAAAGAAATCAAATTTCTTGTACGGATAATCAATGGATTAATTCTCTTTTAATATCTGCAACCAAAATTCAACTGTATGTTTTATTGGAGTCTCAATTCAAATTTAATATTTAGAACTGTTTCATAAATGATGAAAGTATGAACCCAAATTCTGTTTCAAAAATGCACAAGCCACCATGATGACTTGTCTGAAAAGAATAGTTTTTCATAAAGCCTGAGCACTTTTCGTAACACACAAATACTTTTATTAAAATATTCAAATATCCTTCTGTTGCAGAAAAATTATCTTCATTGCCAAAATTGTCTTACATATCTGGACTTACAAAGACACACTTTTAGGATGCATTAACAACAGCTAGATATATCGGAGTCGGCTCTCATTACTCTACCGCCTTTTACCTGGCGGCTATCACGGTAGCATACTACTGTATAACATTAAGGTTTTGTAACCTTGTCGACTAGAAGAATGTTCCACTCAATACCATCAACTTGAAGTAAAAATTGAAAGTTCAAATCGGTCTTTTAAAAACCCATTTTCTTCGCTCCTTTCAATTTTGTTTTTGTTTTGTACAACTGACATTTTTCTTAAATACTATTATTTTATTTCCACTTTGAAAACATAATATGTTTGCACAAAAGAACAGGCTTACTCTTATTTAAGGAATATTTTTCTTTAATGTATAGTTAGTTGAAAGATAAATAAAAATGATTTTGATTGCAATCCAACAAGTACTGTAGTTCAAATTTGGAAACAATATAACACAAACTACTTTCTATGTCTATAGAATCTTAATAATTTCTTTCAGGTTGATATAGACTTACATCTTGCCTGACGATAAATCGAAGGAAATAGCCAAGTCAATTAAGGTCTAAATACGCCTGATGCGGCAAGTAATTTCTTGTAGAAAATCCAATTCCCTATAACCAGGCCCCAATCTCATTTTTCTAGATTGCATGGATTCTAAACTATAATCATTCAAGTAATAATTGTCAATTTTTTCAAAATTTTGGAATTTTTAAATTACAATACCGTTACTCATGATCTATGCAAGCTAGGAAGAAAATTCGATTTGGACCAGGTTTCAGAACAAATAGATTATCTAAAGAAAGGTTTGAAATACATTTCTTGTCAGACACATAGTTTTGTTGTAAGAAAAAAAACAACTGTTAACATTTCTTAAACATCTTGGAGATGTAATATGGTAACTCGACTCAACTTGAAAAGTGCTTTCTGAGATTCTGATGTCAATATGTGGTTATAAAAGATGTTACCTTTAATTTGAGATAAACTTCGGAGTTGGGACTATTTTAACGAAAAATCGTAATTTTCCAGGGTAAGCCTATACTATCCTTCTCATTAGAATTACAAATTATGAGCCAAAATATTTAACATGTAAAAAGTAATGAAATATAAAATTTTAAATGTAAATATGTAAAAAATTTAACATAGGCCAGAATATGTAATACGGTATATTATAAAAAGTGAAGAAATATAAAATTTTGAATGTAAATATGTAGTTTGATTTGCCTTAGTGAGCTGAGAAGAATGAGCTATAACTTGATGAGGTGTGACAAACTGTTTTCTAATGAGGGGTGATGAAAGGGTTTCCCTCTAACCCCCTTATCATGAAAACTTAACAGTTCTTCGGATCAGTTCTCCCATTGCATCATCTTTGACCGTAAGTAAGCAACTATACACACTATTGGATTCAGAAAGAAATTGGATTCAACTACTTTTGTTGGAGCGTTTTTCTGTGAAATGAAGTAAAAAAGTCCCATGAAAAATAAGAAAAAATCAAGTTGGATAAATTCAATTTTTTGGGGTATTTCAATTCAATAAAGCTATTGGGTTTATCGTGAAAATCGATAGGATAATTATCGTAGCCCATTATAATAATGACTAATATAATGAAAGAAGAATCAACCCTATCTCTTACTGAGTTATCGAAATTCCAGTATGTAGGCTACCTACTGCACTTGGGAGCTTTGAAGGGGGGGCTGGGAGAAAAGGCAATGAAAGGATATTCGTTTGTAATATGAAAATTCAATATGTAATTCACCTCATTTTTTTCTCCACAACAAAACTAAAAACATGAGATTTAGGATAATTGAATTTTTTAAATACTACTGTATTTTACCTCTACATGAATGTTTTCATAGCATGAAATTTAAGCACCTCATCGAACCTTCTAATTTCATCAATTTATACAGCTTTAAAATTAGAATCGTTTATAGAAACCTTAAATTCCATGGTACAAAAAAATCGAGCTGGTCTAAAAACAGCGAAATTATAAGGTCATGATAAAATTTAAAAAAATCCAATTATTTCAAAATTTCATGTTCTTTCACTTCTGTACTGGATAAAGAAGGATAAGAAAGCTCAGCACTGCATGTCAAAATTGTGCTGTCCTTGCACGTGCGCGCAAAAACTTCAGGCAAAGTTGAACCCGGAATTGGTTTGCAACAAATTTTGCTATAAAGCATTTTGTAAACTTGCCCCAAAAATGCTGAGCGTTTCCACTCGCAGCAGAATTGTTTGCAACAAGTTTACAACAAAATTTGTTGAGTGGAAACGGGGTTAAGAAAAAAATAGTTTCAGGCATAACCGCAATTATAGTTGTTTTTTTCAAAAGTGTGCAGAAATCTCTACAAGGCAATCCTGATAGATTGCCAATCTATCAATTCAGATTTTTCTGGAGTAGCTGATAGTTTGAACCATTGAGCTTCACAGAGATGCGCTTGACCGCTTTGAGCACGGCACTCATGAGACACGAGACAAACGCTGTGATGAGAGAATGTAGTTGACAAGAGTGTAGTAGGCCACTCGACGCTCCTAATTAATAATTGATATCAAGTACCAAGCACTGCATGGAATGGAGAGCCGGACTGATAGCTGCACCAGAGTAGGTCTACTGATAGCAGTATCTTACTTTCTAACGTTGAGCAATCGCCTGAACAACGTGCCAATGATTTATGATACACATGTTACAACAATTACATGAGTACTCTAAGTTGGTACTTGCGTTATTATATAGACGGTAGCGAACTAGCCACTAGCCACAGAGTCGGTTTCTGATTGAATAGTTTAGATGTTTAGTACACGCGATCAGCACGCGATAAATAGGCTCTGTTTAGACAACAAAGCAAATCTACAACGTAAATAGAACGCCAATGTGTCGAACGAATTTGTATCACTATAATCATAATTATGAGGAGTTTTATAAACACTTTTCCATTCAAGGAGTGTACAAGTATAAGGATATGATCGAAAGTAGCAAGCAACTTAGATTTTTCATGACTATGAACGCACTAATTAAGTGATTTATCAAATTATAATTTTTCTTGTCCCCATACTTCAGAGAATTGAAGAGAATCGTCAACACTGGAGAAAACATCTTGAGATAATAAAGATCGGTAGAATTCCCAGAACAGTAATCTCTTACA
Organism: Conomelus anceps; assembly: GCA_948455865.1. Classification (NCBI taxonomy): domain Eukaryota; kingdom Metazoa; phylum Arthropoda; class Insecta; order Hemiptera; family Delphacidae; genus Conomelus; species Conomelus anceps. The sequence goes on along the minus strand of OX418216.1, from coordinate 82,448,273 downwards.
AGCCAGAAGGTAAAAGAAGTATCGGCAGGCCAAGAAAAAGATGGGAAAATTTTTTGATGTCGGAACATGTACTATTGCCTAATCCTTGAAAGAAGACGACGACGATCAAATTATAGAATATTCTAATAATTTTTCTATACGTGTTGGAATATTTGCAAAAGAAAGGTATATCACTCTATCATCTCAAAATTGTTCATGATCATTTTTTTTATTGAGAAAATTGATCAAATTATCATCTCAAAGTTGTTCATGATCATTTTTTTATTAAGAAAACTGATTTCAATATTCTGTAAGCTTCTTGACTGAAGTAAAATATAAAAATTGTATAACCGATTCATGTTCTTATCTCTGACTGGTAATGACTGCTACTCCAGCGGTAAGGGGCTCGATTCCCGTTCAGCCTGGCAAATTCTGTGTGGTCATTCATTTACTTCATTTTCCTCGCACAACTCTCAGACTCATATGAGTAGGATTGCATCTCCATACCTCCTCTCATTACTGAACATATATGTTTCTCCAGTCACGCGACGCTACAGTTTCAAATTTCAGCTGCCGCAATGCAACTCCAATAGTCAGTCACTACAATTCTCCAATCAATCGCATAATGAGTCTTTTTTATCAACACAGTAATCACCCTGTATATATTTCCCACTCAATTCAAGAAAGCTTGTACACTGCTTCATCCCCCAACCTTCTTACGCTAGACCTCAGTCCAATTTATTTTATCACTTAATAACAATACATATTTAATTTATATTCTTAGTTTTATCTTTCTTATCACTGATTTTTGATCAAAAATTCAATGACTAATTGACCGAATGAAGAGAGGTCTCTGTTTCAAGTCGACCGTTTTCCATTTGTCAGTCTGTAACGCATTTACGCCTAAACGCGTGCACCAAATTTCATGAAATTTTGCAAAGATATTAATTTTAATATTGTGCAGCGACGTATGTGAAAGGATTTTTGAAATTTCTAATGTCATGAGTGTGTATTATAGCCTATAATCAGTATTTTACAGTATAGGATAAGAAACCACATTCAATTCAAGAGATGTACCTAGGATGTGGTTGAATTTTTAGTGCACGTTTTCTTCAATTAATGCTTACATCCCTGTCTTTTACATGGAAACAACTGTCTGCTAATAGTGTTGACATTGAAGTAGATGGGGATGTCTGTAGATGCAGACACAGATAGGACCAAGGTCTCTAAGGTCTTTATGTTGTCAAATTGACGACTTCTTCGGGATAAAAAGAAACAAAAAAGAGTAAATTTTTGATGTGATGGTTAGCAGCGGCCGGATGAAGAAGATAAGCTTTGAAACATGGCCAAATTGAAGTGGTGGGAGGAAAAGCAACTTGGAAATCCCTTTAATCGCGGCGCTCACGGAAGGACAAAGAACACGACTTGACCCCATTCGCATAAGATTTCCCAGTAAAGAGACGAGGACACATAAGTGAGTGGTAGAGCTAGACGAGCTCCTACTCTAGACCACGTTTTGGTTGACGATGCTTGCAGCTGAATTATCACGGTCTGCTAGTCTACTACAATAATCCGATATCCATAAACAAGCACTGCAGGCATGCATAAAATCACAATAAAGGGTAAAGAGCAGAGCAAGTGCAGTAATGTACTCTGCACTCCTATCCATTCAAATAGTGAACCTGCAGCCACGCATCAATCGTAATTCGTCCGACAGCACGCGACTGAAACCATCAAATCCTCATTCCTGCATTTGCATTCCGTATAAATATTCACGAATAACACAAATTAATATTCTATTTTGTCACGTGTACAACGCTTGGACTACTGCACCTTCCAATCAATTAAAATATTACGGAGCGTACAATCTGAACACTGCTAGAATAGCAAGCGTTCAGGAATTTCAAACACGATGCATTTGTATCCATGAAAGCTTTCAGAAATTTGCAAAATTAGTTTGGCCTATCATATTTTATGATTTCGAAAATTCAAAATTAGTTCAGCATATCATATTTTATGATTTCGAAAATTCAATGGGTTACAAAGAATATTTAAGAAATATATAAGATGGGTTGGTAGATACATTACAATAAGACCAATTATTCCAATTTATGAACATTGGCAGGGAAGATTTTTTAAGTAGTACCCCCCCTCCCCAAAAAAATGATCACATATTAGCATCTCAAGACCAAGATTTTAAAAAATGAGCGCCATAGACAGCAACGCTGTGCTGTGCGTGACGTCACTTGGGCACGAATTAAAAAATTTCCTGTATCATAAAATATGCCTTAATTATTTTAAATGCCTGGCTCAGGCTATCACCACGAATCTTTTCTCAACTTGAGATGCCTGTACTTCAATTTGAAGCAGAATTAGAACTAGAAAAGTGCATAATAATTATTCATAAATTGACATATTCAACTAGGCTTTAACCTAATCACTGAATTAATCATGATCGAATAAATAAAACTATGATATTAAAGTCAAAATCATTACGTAATTCTAGTAGTATAGTTCATGTACTCACTTGGAATTCGATAAACGAATTTTATTTGATGTGAAATGTAAACACATTCACTTTGTATGTTAGTCCAGACAGGAGTTTGATATTTGCGACAATTCACATTGTATTGTTGAACTTATATTTTTTCCACTCCACTATTATTGTTAAGATGCAATTTGAAATACATTTAAAGCACTTTAATATTATAAATAAATTTTTGAGGCTCAAATGACAACGTAGTTCTTCTATCAGTTCTTATCATCTCTGAACCGGTAAAATTGAGACAGCCGAAATATTTTTTTAATAATTTTAAATAATGTAAAATGTGAAAGAATCGCTCAAATTCTGCGATAACCTACTGATAAGTTTTAGTTCTTTTTTATTTTATTTTTAGTCCACATTTCATTCATCATATAGGCCACAAGTCAAAGGTGGCTCAATCTATTGATTTTCTATCTCTCTCTTTCCTAATTTATTGCTTCCTGAAATTTGGGGAAGGTTTTCCGTTTTTCATGACTTGCTACTTGGACCATGAGCCGAGAAGATCTGCAGGCATACTAATTTATAAAGTCGCGGTCTATTTTAATTTAAATGTCTCACAGTTCCTAAGTTGGACGTCTTATTTTAAAAAAATTGTAAAAGTGAACAACAGTGAACCACCTATTCTAAAAGAAGGGCGACTAACCAGAGAGTCGCAAACCACTGAGGAGTAATGTGAGCAATCTTGAAATTATTTAGTATGGCCCTACTACTCGTGTGATTAAGTGCACCGAAATAATACGAGAAATAATATGCTACTACTCGTATAATAAGAAAAATTCACAACAAACCAACATCGATTGTAAAATGGTAAAATCCAACACGGGACCTCCGATAAACTGCACGTGGATATTATGGTATTCGATTTGGGGGGGTGTGTACCTTATATGCGCTTAAGATAAATTTGATGGCCGGAAGCTGCAGTCGGGCAAATTCCCGAAGAATTGTGAGGACACACCACTCCAGCTCAAACCCATACGAGAAAATGTCTGTCCTTGCGGAATGCAGTTGCGGGGTGATACACAGAATAGCTGTTATTTACGCCCACGCAACTACAATCCAACAAAGAAAGATATATTAAAAAATCAGGAATAATTCAGCTAAGTCCCTCTCGCGAGCGGAGATCGAGTGCGGAACATGCAACTCTTGCTTGTTGCACTCTCCTCGCAATTCACGCTAGCGAGGTGGAAAAGCTATGAGAAATAATCCTGATACAAATACCCTTCCAATAAATAATTGAAAGAAATAATGCTAAGTGTCCTTCAACCAGGACAAACCAGAATGTTACTGAGGCAATATATCCTTCTCGGCTATACCGCTTGATGGTCCGCTGAAATAATATTTAACTATAATCTGCAGCCAGGGTCGAGCAAGGATGATAAATCAGAACTAAGGTTTTAAAATTACAATGGATTTTTAATAAGTGTAAATTGATATTATGGAGTTTAAAAATATGATGAAAGGTAGCAATTCGTATGCGGAGACGCAACTCTCGCCTTCAATTCCTACCACTAATATTCAGAAGTTAAAATGATACAATTAATAAAATTGTTCATATGAGCATTTAGGTCTCTAGCCTAAGGATTTCTCAGTTCCAAGAGAGTAGTTTGATTGCAATTTACAATTGGATATGCCGATTATTTGTATAAACCTTGTATGAATTAAATATTTCGCACATACCAGAGATTTGGGCCCAATTTACGCGCACTAGTCGAAGTATCATATTTCTTCTTTGGCTCGTTACTAGTTGGCGTCACCCTCAGACATCTTGGATTGATCCTCGTGGTCGTTCGCGAATATTTTTGATATTTCTACTGATTCACTATTAAATTCGGCAATCCTGGGGTTGCACTCAAACAGCGGGATTTTAAAACAGATATAAAAACATTTAAATTTGACTAGATCGGATTTCTTTAAAATTAAAAAATTATTGAGTAGGGGAGGTTTAAAACGGAACCTCTCCCTCAGCCAGCCTAGATTTTCGTGAAGTCTCCTTCTTCAAGCTCTGGTCACAGTACTTGAAGAAGAGGCTGCGTCATGCGGTAAATCCGCCAATAACAGCGCAGGAAATTATTTTCCTCCAATGAGGAGCTTACACCCGATTTTTAAGTACGGTGTACCATACGTAAGAAAATTAAACAAATTGAAAATTGGAGGAAAGAATAATTAAATTAGAGAAATTAATAATTAGCAGGACAAGCATAAGCAGATTTCCCAAGTCGATCAAATAACATAAATACAGGAAATAAATAACAATACGAATATTTTTTGTGAAAAGGAAAGTGACATTACTAACCGGTAACAGCTGTTTGATAAGCCGGTTTTATCAGGACAGTCAACAAGCTAACCTTTCACTTGAAGTAAACAACTTTTGTATTCCAGCCCATTGTAGGACGCTGTTTTAACAAATTAGGCAAATGTTTGTGCATCTAATTTTACATAAAATTAAATAATACAATTGATAATTCTGAGTGAGTATTTAATGTTAAACCTTGTTTTCTCAGATTAATTATGATATTACTGTTAATTTGGGGTTGGTGAATTTGCACCGTGACAATATCTTGAATATTTTGAACTTTAAAAAATAAAACTGGAGAAAGATTGTTTAAAAAAAATATTATTATCCCAGAGAATATTGAATAGCCATCTATTTCTGTAGAAATATTAATTATTGCTATAAATTTGTTTATAATAAAGCTGCACAGATCTACTAATTACTTGTGTTTCTATTTGGATCACCTTACTCGACTTGTTTAGTTTTAAGCAGGTCAAAACGACAGGGATTGGCGAATATCGTCCTGGACTTCTGCAGATTGCAGTAAAACGGCACAGCAAATTTTGGGGAGGTTCAGGATATATTTGACACCCCTTTTTGTAGATTTGGATGAAGGTGGTGCATGCGTGCAAGGTGGTGCATTCCGGTGCAATTTCATGTTAATTTTTCTTTTCAGAAAATCTTATCCCCTACCACAAAGGGACCATGACAATATGTACTCTATAAATTATTGGACTAGTGCTTTAAGGAAGGAAGAGCTAAAAACTCTACGATTGGTAAGATAAGGGAAAAATATAGAGAGAAAGTAAGAACATAATTTATATTTAAGAAAAGAGGTAAAAAATAGAGAAAACTGGAAAAAATCACTAGGCATGAAAATAGAGGCTTCGGGATCTGTGGTGGGTCCACATTCATTTTCTACCTGAAGATAGCCGAAGCAACAGGTTGATGAGATCGGAAAGGGTTGTCCTATTGTTTGTAAAGATGGAAATATTCCTTCCTTCATCCTTTTTCTATTGTTCTATAATAGTTTGAAAGTTTGACCAATTTGGTGACTTTGAGCCTTCCTTGTTGGTGTTGACTATAGAGCGCACATTTTGGAGTAGATATTTTGTGGAGTTGTGAGACAAAAACTGTTCTGTAATCAATGTAACTTGTAAGTATTTCAATGTCCTTTCAGGTTCTACGGAATAGATAGGTAGGAGACAAAAAATAGTCTACTAAGAATAGTTTACAAAAAAAAAGGCTTCATCCAGTAGCATAGCGATTTGGTGGCCCCGGAGGAGGAGGTCTGGGGGGTATTCCATACCCCTCAGGGTGCAGGGTGTCCGGGGGTCCTCCCCAGGGAAAAATTTTATAAATCATCTATTTAATAGTCCCTCTAAAATCGTATTTCAAGAGATTCTAGGCTCTTGTCTAGAAGAGCTTAAATCCATTCATTTTAGTCCACATTGGGGGAATTTTTTTGAATTCTCTATGTTGAGAGCTTTATTTGAGGCCTAAAACAGTAATTTTGCACAAGTATTTATTAAAATTAAGTTTATAAATTGGGTAGTGAAAGCTCAATAAATCATTGCTTTTATGAATCGTTTTCTTAAGAACCCACTTTTCGTTAGTGTTAGTTCATTAATTAATAATTTTTTTCTGGGAAGTTAGGTCTACCATCATAGTGACTTGAATTGTGTTGTAATTCACATTTATGAAGTTGTCAGTACTTCTAGATCTTCTCACTCAAGTTTCTATAGAATTTTACAGCATAATTAATTTATTGCTGCTTAGTTTTCCATCTAATTCTGCTAGTTTCTTGTTTTGATGAGAGCTTTTTTATCCATTCGTCTCATCCTAAACTATAGGCTACCTTTTTTTATTTGAATTGGAATAACTCTTGTTTTTGTTCCAGTTGGGTCCTGTGAACTTTTGAGAATTATTCAATAGTATGTTTGCTTGGTAGCCCTCCATCTAAATTTTTTGTCCAGTACTAAATTGAAATCTATCATTTTCTATCACTCGCTTTGCTCGCCTTAACCGTCCAACTGGACCCAGTGATGGGAGAGGGAATTTTATAAAACATTTAATAAGTACACTAGTTATTGATGTTTGCGCCTTCTATGAGAATATGTCTAAAAATTTACTTGGAACTCGTCATATTGTCTTGAATGAACCTGGATACTAAACGTTTAAGTTTTTGCCTTCGCCATGCGTTTCTTGAGAAGTTCAAAAATTTGAAAGATTGTTAATTTTGGGCCCAAGCGTAAAAAACAATTATAAGATTGGTACATTGCTCAAAGAGGCAAGGCTAAGGGGGTAACATCCCTGGTAGATAACATCCACTTAAACCCTTAATGCGACTTAAAATAGAACGATTTATGTCTAGAAACGCTAAAAATGTGGTTTTAGAGAGGTTGTTTTTTAATTTTTTCCCGGGGAAGGACTATTACCCCGAACTTTGAGTCATAAATATTCGTCAAAATTCTGAGGACAGCTTTGATATATAGGCCAACTGTAAAGGGAGACTGAAGAGTTCGTTTGCAACTTTTAATTAAGGGTAGGCTTATCAGAACCTGTCACTTAATTGTAGTATTGTATTCGAATTTGCTTTATTTCTCTTTCTTGAATATACATCCACAAGATAATCTATATTAAGAATATTATTTTAGAAAAAATATAATTTATCAAGTAATAGTTTTTTCAGATTGAATTTCAATGGTAGGTCTTGGAATGGTTTCGAAGATAGTACATTATCAAAGTAGCGGGGGGAGGGGGGAGGAGGAGTTACCACCCTTGAGGTAACTAAATCTATAGGAAATAGGTAATCTAGTAGACAATATTAACATCTAATATTAAAATTGTATTTGACATAAAGTCTTTCATATTTTGTTCCAATTCAGTTACAAGAAAGCTCTCTGTAAATTCCTGAAGTAGGGTATATAAAGACATAATAATCTACACATATTCAATACCCAAATCTCGGCACTTCTTTGTTGATTTGAAGCAAATCATGAATCGCTTACAATCTTCAGTAATAGAGAATCAACTCTCAAGCATTGTCACTTTATTGAGATTTTGTCACTCTGCATGTGTAGCTCAGTACTCCACATTACTCTAAATCGTGCTCTCTTCAGATGGCAAATCTCCTTTGGGTCCAGTTCTCATACTAGTCATTAACAATGGGCATTCATAGATCTAGTAACAATAGCTGTACTCTCCCACAACCCAACAACCTGTTGCCCTGTACACTACAGGTAGAAAATAAATGTGGACCCATCACAGATCCCCAAGCCAAAATAGAAAAAGGTTACAATATAATAAATTAAAGATTGCACCAAAGACAATCTAATAATACATTGTTCAATAGTACATTGTCTTTGATTGCACTAACAGAACATTGACTTTTCTTTTAAATACTGAGAAATCATCTGCAAATATATCTTTGTCTCTCCCTACAAATATCATTAAGTAGTCTTGGTATATAACTCATTGGAGAGAAATTGCTGCCAGCAGATCTTGACCTCTGGATAAAAATCCTTATAATATTAGGTAGTATTCGGGCACATTGTTTAGAGTTTAGAGTAATAAGGGAAAAAAATACAGAACGGCAAATGAGAAACGCTAATAAATACCTTTTAAAAACTGACTAGAATTTCAAAAGTTCCATCAAGGAACTGTTATTGTGAGATTGTGACTCAGAACCAAGAAATAATATTCCATATTAAATTTTAATAATTTTTGCAGACTGACCAATGCGAACTGAATAATCATATTACTGCCATTACTGGTAATTAACGCATTATTTCGAATCAGAATTATTTGAATTACAATGAGTTTTAAAAACTTATCAAACAAAATAATGCCGCCTCATGGAAGAGGTATTGCGATGGAAAGGGAAGTGATAGCCGCGAGCCGTAGCAGGTATCTGTTCAATCAGAGAGATAAGCTGCGTCCTCGAAGGTCCTATTGTAACGGTGACCGATTAGATTGGCCAGCAAAAAAAACTGTTCTCTGCTGTAAAATCACTTCCCGGTGGTCCGGAACCCACCTAAAACTGTAGGTCAACTCATCAATCACCATCATCCATTCATTACCCACGCACAGGTCACAGACCTATGTGGGCTTCATCCTCAAAAAAAAATAAGATGTACCTGTTATTTATTTATATACACTGCTCAATAAACAATCTATAAAGGACAAAATTTATAGAGAGCAATAAATGTCTCATTCTTCAGCAATAAATATACAGAATTCTACAACAATTTCAAACCAGAATAACAGTGAAGGCGTTTAGACCTTGTTCTAAATTTGAATCAGAGTGTCAACAGTCAACTAGATGTTTGATTTTTACAGAATCAAAGAGAATGACAAAAGATCAAAGGTGAAGGAGGGTGTTGAGTAGGTTCCTTGATATTCTTGTTAAAACTCCTGGTGTTAAAACTCCAATTATAAGGTTGTGGAACCATGCTATTAACTAGGAGCACTTGAAAAATAATAAGTGCTGGCAGTTTTTTTGTCTAGGTATATTAGTGTGTCAAGGAGCACTGCAACAAGCTTTTATAAAATGCGTTTATTACTGAGAGTTGAAACTAGAAGTAGTATAGAAAAAGTGAACGTGACAACTCGGATGAGGAGCACGTGCATCCTACAGAGGTCACAAGAGGTGCACTTGCACTGTTCACTGCCTTCACACGGACGGACTCCACCAATTACAACGTCATCATGCAATTACTACAGAGAAAATGTCATATGCTGCGGCTCAAAAATGGAGGTTACGCTCACTGAATATACAATAAATAAGGTACTAGGGTACGGCATAACTATGGTTGGTTCTACACTGAATGATCATGCTGTAAAATTTTAAACATAGGACCTCTTGCTGTAAGAAAGTAACGAATCCGAAATTTGTTGAAGTAGCAGTGGAATTTGTGGCACATTACAAGTAGGGTTTTTGTGTGCCAGTAAACTACAATGAATGCTACAATAAATATTTGAAATATTTAAATATAAATTATTTAATAAATGTATATTGCTATAAACAAAGTAAGTGTTTTGCATGGAGAAGCCAATACTTCGAGGGCTTGTGCGCACCAAAATAATTAAAAACGTTTTTTTTTGAAGGATGAAAGCCATATAGGACTGAGACCTGTGCGTGGGTAATGAGTAGGATGATGGTGATTGATGAGATGGACCTATAGTTTGAGGTGGGTTCCAAACCACCGGGAAGTGATTTTACAGCAGAGAACAGTCTTTTTTCAGGCCAATCTAATCGGCCTCCAAAGAGAGCCCAGGAGTTTGCAGCTTTTTTTTCTGACTGAACAGAGGTATCTACCTACTAATGCTCACCGTTATCACTTCCTTCTGATGAGTTAATTATGTAACAAAGTATATTCGGACCTATGTTCATATGAACCTTTTTCGTTATTTTGACGAGTTCAATAAGCCCTAGGAATATTGGCAACTTCATGCGAAATATTATCGGTATATTATAATATTACCGGTCAATATCCGGTCTATTACCGGATAAATATTTGAAGCACTACTAGATGATCTATTCAAAACGATTCGCATGTCGCAATACCTTTTTATCAACATCTAGAACGCAAGAACAATGCCACACTATTTTAATAGGGCCCGTAAACGATCAATAATAATGACTGCAACACTATTGCCGACACTGCACGTAAAAACTATTGATATGATAGCAGGCGTTCACTCCTGTCAATATCACTCACCATACATACCCTAGACAGGTTGTCAATAATTTTAACCATAGAATACTTCATCACTAAAAAGTAAACACATCTTATATGCCGCGGGCATATGTCATCATATTAAAAAATTCAAATGTATTACTAATACAGGATTAGGTACATTGTTTCAAAGAAAATTTTATTAAATGTGAAGCCTAGCAAAGTTGATGGATGTATTTTATGAGAGATTTATCAAAATAAATCTTAGGTAACATGAGAATGCAGTGGGGGGGGGGGATCATGACACTATGGGGGGGATCAGAGGGATAGATCCCCTCCAGAGACAAAAAAATTGGAACTTCAACACGTCTTAAGAAATAATTTTTGACAAAAGAATCAAAGAGATCTGTAATCGCTAAAATGTGGTTTTAAAAAGACTATTATTTTCAATTTCCAAAAAAGCACACAAACCCCCCACCCCTCAAAAAATAAAATTGGAGCTTTAACAAGCCTTGAGAGACAATTTCAAACAAAAAATATCGAAGAACAGATCATCAAAAATTGCTAAAAAGGTGGTTTTAGAGGATTATTTTAAAAAACTTTCTGGGGAGCACTCCCAAACCTGTTTTAAATAAATTTTCAAGTACAGTGCTATTTTTTAGCCGAATAAAGAAGGTGAGGTATCAAAAAAGACAGTGTAAGTAGTGTCAAGTACGCCTGCTCCAACGTTATTATTAACAAAATGAATGTGCAGGTCAGGGGTTCAGTCATGTTGCTATGGGAATATAAACAGTCAAGTGCTGAGGTTAGCTTGGATATATATATATATTATTTTGCGTTTTTTTTCTTTTAACACTCGTTATATATTGCAATACGGTCGGGACAGTGAGCATCTCCTTTGAATTTACCGTGAGGTAGATTCTTTCCGCTTTTTTACCTATAGAATGATGGTCTAAATCTCCCATTGACAATAACGCAAGAACAAGATGAAATCTATTTTCATTGTCGAAATGGATGAATTATTCATATCTAGAATAGCATAAAATATGGTTGTGGAGGGGTTATTTTTCGAAAACCTTTCAGGGGAGTACCCCTGAACCATCATTACAAAAGAAATTAGATATATCTATATTATTTTCAAAATTGATAGAGGTCTCTCCCTCTCTTCCTTTATTATTATCCGACCTCCCACCCAACTCTTACCTCACTTGTCATTCTCCCCCCCCCCCCCCACCCACGCCATAGAGTGAACACCTAGTTACGTCACTAGGTCAATGGATATACAGTATTGGTCACTTCATAATGTCAATGGCACAATAACAAAGTTCAAGTACCGTGTGTTGGATTCAGATTATTAGGCCTCCATCAAGCATTTTTATCGCAAGGAAATTTGAAAACCAAAATGAGGTAATCGTTTAATATTATTCGTGCTTTGAAACAATAACACATTTCAAACCTATGTAATTTCAATTAGAAACTTTGTATAGTCAGTCTATTACTAAAGCTAGAGCAAAGCTTAATCAATGACATTCATTTAGACAAAACATACCGTAACTGTCAACTACTGATCTCAAAGCCGAAGCAAAGAAGTAGAAAACCAACCTGGAAACAAAAAAAATTTTTTTAATTATCCAACCTATGATAATTTCAGAATATTATGCAATAAACCACGATTCCAAAACTGCCAAATCGAATAATGTGGACATTATACAGTATAATTATTATATTAAAATGATTGAAAATATATTAACTCTGGAAAAAATAATAAAACCTTGTTTAATGTTTCAATTTCAATAACATTGATTCAATTAAATACTGTAATAGGCTCTTGGTGATGGAGTAGTGAAAACAATATTATTTTGAAAACAGTTGACTGTGCCATAACCAACGCTGATTCGTGAATCAAAATCAGCGTCAGAATTCGCCAGATATGAATCAGTTTTCTCCGAACATTTCTTTGTAACGTACACAAGCCTCCCCGGCCTCACCGAAAAGGTAATCCCCTATAATTTCTACGTAAAATCATTTTTACTGTCTCCGAAAAGGTCACGCTTGTTAAACATGAGTTTTACTTTGAATTTAAAAGCATCCATAAATCCCGTTTAGGAACTTCTCAAGCGTTCAACTTGGACTAGTTGAATGACTCGGCCTATCTTCCTGGAATAACAGCTAAGTAAGGTTGGAATAACGACTCAAAGTGCTAGGAAACATAAAAGTTTTATTATTTCCGCCCTGGCTCGTTACTCTAACCACGCTTTGGTGAGATCCAAATGAACTTAACATTCTGAATATCGTTTTTAAAGGATTAAATTAAGAGGTTAGATTTACAAAAATTACCTAGCATTACTATAGAGATACAGCCATCATACTGAAAAAGAGATAGGCAATCAAAACAAAAATAGCATTTGATATTATTTTAAATTAGCGGACCTAACAATATTGGAGTAAGTTTGAAAGCCATATTAAACTAACATTTCTAAGAATCTTTATAATGGGAGATGAAGGGCATAACGTGAAGAAGTAGAGGAATCGATTTTGAAAATCTTGTAATGTAAACCCATTGCTACACATTGGACTCACTTCCCATGTAATTTATTATTTTTAGTTTGAATTTAAAATCGTCCATAAATTCCGTCCTCTGCAAGCGATCAGCTTAGTCTAGTTCAGGGGTTCTCAAACTTGGGGGTACGCGGGGCAGGTTACTGATAAATTAAACAATGTTTGTTTCTTAATCACGGAAGGTTATAATTTGATAATAGAATCTAATTTAATACTTGTGTGGTCGAGTTACTAGGAACCAGCAGGTGCAAATACGTTTCTACGAAATAGTAAGCACCACTTGACAGCAGTGCGAGCCGCACGGGCCCTTGAAGAACTATGTAGTAAAGCAAGCTCATCCTTCTCATTAATTGTTATGCGTTTCAAATATATTGTGTTTTTTAACGTAAAAAGTGTTTTCAATGTAACCGCCCCCAACTCCCCCCCTCCCGATACCAAGGGGGTGCGCAAAATTTTAGTTTTTCATCTGGGGTTCAGTTTTTGACAAAGACTGAGAACCCCAGGCCAAGTTAAAATATTCTGCCTATCTTCCTGCAATAACAGCTTACAAGTAACGATTTTTCTCGAGCCACTCCCGTGTTTCGGAGGACACGTTAAGCCGTCGGTCCCGGTTGCATATAAAAAAAAGCAGTCGTTAAAAAAGCGGCGAGGTGGAACTACCCGTAAGGGTCTCCCCACCACGAAAAGCCATACGAATTTACTTTTAGTAACGATGTAATAAAGACTCCATGTTATTAAGACTACGGTACTACATGAACTTAGTAAGAACTCCATTCAGTTTCTGCTTTACTTTTGGCTTCGGGATCTGTGGTGGGTCCACATTTATTTTTTACCTGAAGTTAGACAAAGCAACAGGTTGATGGGATCGGAAAGGGTTGTCCTATTGTTTGTAAAGATGGAAGTATTCTTTCCTTCATCCTTTTTCTATTGTTCTATAATAGTTTGAAAGTTTGACCAATTTGTTGATTTTGAGCCTTCCTTGTTGGTGTTGACTATAGAGCGCACATTTTGGAGTAGATATTTTGTGGAGTTGTGAGACAAAAACTGTTATGTAATCAATGTAACTTTTAATAGTACTTGCAAATTGTTATACATGGTCCACATATTGTATGGTAAAAGCTACACCATTTGCAGCGTCGGGTTTAGGGGGGAGGGGGGTTTAAGTGGGTGAATTAGTCGTTTTTGTCAGTTTTTCTCGAATATTTAGAAAACTATGCGGTTTAGATAGAAAAGTGTCCTATACAAAAATAACCTACATTAAATTGCAAACAAAAATGGTCTTTGCATAATCTTGCTATAGTGAACGGTTCCGAAGTAACGGAGAGTGTAAAAGTAGGCAATTTTCGCATTTTTCAGTTTTTTTTTAAAATATCACAATACCGCTTTGGAAACTAATTGTTTATGCAGTGGTATGTCAATGATAAGTCCTTAAAGAAATAACAACCTCAACACCCTCTCAAGGGGTGCTACTTTTAAAAGGAAAAGAGGCTTCCACAGGCCTAGTAGCTCAGTCAACTTAGACAAAAATATGTGGTCCTCGAAAGGATTTATTGATAGAGAAATGTGTTTTTCACCAATCGCTTCCTCTAAACTTGGGTAATAACATACCAAAGGTCCACAAGAAGGGGGGGGGTGAGACCTAGTTAAAAGTGTGGGGGGGAGTTGAAAGTTACTATGTTAGCTTTTTGCTTATAAATCAGCAAAGATAATTCAAAATGATTTTTTGTTTGTATCAAAGTCAAAGGGGGCAGAATTCTGTACAATAATGATCCTATGCATTTATTTTGTAGAATAGAGGTAACTAAATCTATAGGAAATAGGTAATCTAATAGGCAATATTAACATCTAATATTAAAATTGTATTTGTCATAAAGTCTTTCATATTTTGTTCCAATTCAGTTAGAGAGATACTCTCTGTAAATTCCTGAAGTAGGGTATATAAAGACAAAATAATCTACACATATTCAATACCCACATCTCGGCACTTCTTTGTTGATTTGAAAGCAAATCATGAATTGCGTACAATCTTCACTAATAGAGAATCAACTCTTAAGCATTGTCAATTTATTGAGATTTTGTCACTCTGAACCGTTCTCTCTTCAGATGGCAAATCACCTTTGGGTCCAGTTCTCATACTGATCACCAACAATGGGCATTCATAGATCTAGGAACAATAGATGTAATCTCCTACAACCCAACAACCTGTTGCCCTGTACACTACAGGTAGAAAATAAATGTGGACCCATCAGAGATCCCCAAGCCTTACTTTTTTTCTCAATGAACATACAATAAGTTATTTCATCCAAACCAGTAACAATAAATAAACACATCAAAAATGTTCCATGAAGTCTCAAAAATAAATCACGCTACTAACCGAAAGGCAGCCAATTCTTTGGACATTATAATTCAGTATGATTCTAGATCTAGATCATAATGCTATAAAATTTAGCCCCAACAATATTTAAATGTAGGTAATTCTGAGGATTTTCTCAAAGCCGAAACTTGTTATTCAAATGAGATTTTTCGAATTTATGTTTCCGCTGTTTTTGCTAGTTATGTAAATCTTGGACCACAACTGCACAATTTACCGACAAAATCTGCCACTCCAAGGAGAGGAGATTCGCATGGTTTTGTAATGGACAGCCCTACATATTCAGCATTTACCAACCACAAGTCGATTTCAAACGAATTATGATCGGTAAATGCGCGAACTTGTTCAGTGATGTGGCTCACCTCTGGAATGCCAATTTCCATACGAAAGCCTTTGGCGACCTCAGAAATCAAACACTTAGCCTAATACAAACAGAAATGAATTGTGTTTTGAGTTTAACAGTAAGAATATTATGATAAATATGAATTCTGGCCAATATTCATAAAAATTAAAAAAAAAAAAAAAACAGCGAGGATAGCAAAACATTTAAGTAGATTACACGATCAAAAATAACTTCCTTTGATAAGTACATATTTTCTCAAGGCATTCTCAAGGCAATAATCCAAATTTATTTCTTCTTTATGACAAAAACCTTACAGCTCAGAAAGGCATAAATAATATAAAAATTTCATAACACCAATATAAGCAAAACATTCTTCGTGGAGCTTTTTGAGCACTGTGAAACTTTCGAATTTTGATATAGGCTACAGTAGCCTCAAGTTGAAGCTACAAAACACAGCCTTGAGAAACTACCTATTGTGTAAGAAAGGAGCGCCTGAATTCATCTCTAAAATATAAAATATGCCAATGATTATTGTTGTTTTGATGTGTCTACTAATATAAGTAATGGTACAGGTTGATGTTTATTTGTGAATGTTTACAAGCAGACATAGTTGAAGCCTACATGGAAACTGGAATCTTCTTTAGAAACCTGAGTGGACGGTTAGTATTTATAGCATCCAATAACATCTATTAGTAATACCTAGACATATCTATCCACTAATTCTGTCTAAAAAAAGGCAAACAGGAAATTTTCTTTTCTGTATTCAAAATACAACAAAAGCAATTCACTGGCTTAATAATCGGCTAACGCTAATTCTTTTGTTTACCACGACCAATCCGGACAAGAGCATTGAACGTTAATTTGAAAGACCTTAACATCATTGAATTCTCAGTTACCGTCAATTAGACTACTGACAACAGAGAGAGACACTTTTATACGACCTCAAAGTTAGCACGCAATGATAATAACTGACAACGGCCTTTACCCTGAGTTAAACTGTGGTAACGTGAAAATAAAAAAACACGATTCGTCACGACAGACACAAATTGGTAGTCGAATTGAGAAACAGAGGGGTAGAGAACGCGCGGCAAAAAGTACTCAAATTATCATGATGCACGTGCAGTAATATCAATTGAATTTTAAACAGTCTTCAGGCAACTAAAATTAAATTTTTGACAAACACAAATATTCCCCCATAAAAATTAATATCTAGTGCTTAATGGAAACATTACACTAGCACCTAATACATAGTCGCATTGTAAGAGGCCCCTGTAACGTAAACTCTAGCGCTCCATGAGGCAAAACAATGAACAAAGTGAATCAATGAAGCATGACATTAATAAATACAGTACTGTATCATATAATTTAAATACAATAAGGATGTTTTCCGGGAGGGGGAGAAGAAGAAAAAATGGAAATAGGAAGAGAGCAAAGATAAGAAGAAAGAGAAAGGAGAATAAAAAAGAGGAAAAGAGAGAATGAGATGAAAAAGAAGAAGGGGATGTTGAAGACGGAAAAGGAAGAAAATTAAGAGAAGAAGGAGCAGAAGAAAGACAAGAGAGAAGGCAAAGAAGAAGAACGGGATTAGACACTGGATTATACATTATATTGTTACATCACTTTCCGATTCAATAGAATCGGGCAACTTACTAGAAACATATTGCTACCTACTTTAGGCTAACAATTTTGTATTAACGCACAGCATTTGATTCATAATTGAATTGAGAGCTGCTTGGGGGTTGAAGCTTTTCAAATGTCTATTAGAAAGTAAACTACTTTGATTGATAGTGGCTTGGAAACTGTTCAACATTTTTAGCAGTTATTAATAATCCTCACTTATCACACACGAGCCGATTCTGATGAAATCGAAAGCCTTACTTTCAGATTCTCCTCAGACGTGAAACTACTGCTTGTCATAATTACGAACCCAAGTATTATGGTTGATTTATTTTCCAAACTGTTCTGACCCTGACAAATTCAGGTTGGGGAAAGTCAAACTCGAAAGACAAAGGCAACCATGCAATTAAAAATTATACAATACTTTATCTCTCATTTTTGTTGAGACTTAGGCTCTGGTTCATCTCAAAAGTAGTTTCTTTCTAGCGATTCATTGATCCATAGAAAAACATCTATAAAAAAGATACCGTAGTATGTTGAGAGAAATATTCAATTTCAAACTTGTAACTAGAATGAGGACCATCAATTATTATCAATGATCAACATTGATGACCTTGTCTAGCAGATTGACTCATTAACATACTGACCTATCTCCTATATCGATCAACTTGTAATTCGATCAACACTAATGCTGTCGTACAGTTAATCTGGTATGATGCATAATAATTATTCTAATGGCAGCCGTTCTATCAGGAAATGCCCCCTCCAAGCTTTTCAGTTTGCTACACATCGCCGATTTCTAATTTATATTTAGCGAACTAAAAAATAAATTATTTCTAGCCATAACTTTACAACCACAAATTGACGATCCTAGTGATTGTCAAAAAATGACAATATTTAACATCGCGTATCAGACACAAAAATATTTTTCACATACATTCATTTCACAACATATTTCAAATATTTCGACAATTTGATCCTTTCAAATGCTTTACCCAGCACTTTGCTCATAATTTCTTCTTATTCTGTTACATCTTAACTTGTCAATGACTGACTAATGGCTTATCAATTTTAAAATTCGTTATCATTTCGATATTCATTATCTTTATGCGAGTTCTAAATTAAAGATTTTTATGACCTTACAAAGTTACTAGAATAAAAAATTAGGTAGCAACTTTGTTTATAACAAAATAATAGAGAATGCACAGAATAGTGACATAAATAATAAAAAATAGCTATAGATTGTCAACTCATTCTTGACAGTTGTATGAATTTTCCTCGTGCAGGTCGGCACCAATGACTACAATTCTATGCTGTTAGAATGGTGGCTGAGATACTTTGTCATATATGAAGAATAGCTAGTTTTCAGTGAAGCCACTTGAAACACTGTGTACGCTGCGTAAACAAAACAAAATGTATTTCTGCGCACTGCAAAGAATGAGTTGACAGACTCTAATAATATTTTAAGCCTATCATAGCGAATCTATTGTCTAATACACATGAAAATTAAAAAATAGAGCAGCTCATCTCATATGCAGAATTCAAATGCTTCAACACAGCACTAGTCTTGGGAATGGGGAATAATATGATTTCGAAAGTTGGCGGCTATAACTGAACAGTACGCTATTTCCAATCTACTAGGGCAACTAGGGCACATAAACAGCACTGAAGTATCACGATGATACAATCAAATTAGTGACCTAATTAGTGAGACTAGCATCAGCTGAGCAATTTTCATATTCAAATGCGACAGCACGGATTTGATAACCTGTTTCGTCGTATAGTAAGAGGTGATGTGAGTCGAGGTTGTGATCAGAATAAAGTAATAGCTAAGTGCCATTCAGATCGAGGGTAATTTGTAAAGGCATTGCGGTGCGAGTAAAGTATTTACTTTTATGATGCAAGCAGTTGCCCTGCAGCTAAGAAGGGAGCCCGGGAGTAGTAGGCTATTAGTATTAGTAAGTAGATGGAGTCAAGTCGATAGCAAGACGAGAGGTGCGCCGGTGAATATTTAACAAGAGAATATTCGTCTGCACATGAACAGCACGACGCTACACAAAATACGATATCCAGAAATTGACCCAGTTGCAAGTCATCTCGCCTAACTCGATTACTGAGCACCGTTTCCTCGGAGGTCCTCACGGCCCACGGCCCAGCCCCTCTTGGTCCCGTGCGCAAAACTAAGCAGCAAGTTTACAAGCTCCAATTCCCAGAGCCACTACAGCAGCAACAGCAACAGCTTATAAGGAATCTTTCAAATTTGCCGACTCCATTTGAATTTCAATACATCGTTTCGGCAAGCTACCGAACAGACAAACGACCAACAACTTTCCCATAGCAGAATGCAGTCCACACGCAGACACAAGCACTGGACAACAAACACATCTACCTCCGAAGATAATCGACAAGTTTTAATTGATTAAGAGCCGACAAACTACCAAGAACGCCTAGGTAATTACTTTGTTAGATGCTTCTACATTACGACTTCACCTGATCGTTGGTGGTCCATGACCGTATACGACAGATAACCCTTGCTAATACCGTACTTTCATTGCGTTCACAATGAATTACAGTATGCAGGTATGTCATAACTCATTAGTGACTTTTCTTCGATTGTTTAGATTTAGAAAATAGTGACATAAAATTTAATTACAATTAAAATAAATCCGATACGTTAGTTCTTCTTTTAAATTAAAACGCTGTACTTTCCATAGATGAAATTATGCTATTCAATCCATATATTAATATTAATTTTCGAAAAAAAAAGAAATGTGTAAAATTCGAAGAGCAAGCTGATAAAAATAAAAATGGCTTACTAGAGTGTAACTGGGTAACAGAACTTCCTTGACGAGATTCTGTATTCATATTTTTTATGCTGTGAGCAAATCCGAATGCGGTAAATTTTATTAAAATTTGTATTCATAAACCAAACGCAAACTATTCTTACTGGATGAAATGAGGATACAATGAAAATAAATACGAAAAATAGAAGTATGGTACAAAAAAATACAGTGCAGAGATTAAAATATTATTATGAAAAAGCTGCATTTAATCTGATTCTGATTGGATAAGTGGCGATGGTGACGTTTGAAGCTCTTAAAAATCACTAAAGTGATATCACCAAGTTACATCCTTACCTCATAAAGTGATGGAATTCATGACAGTCATATTTATTGCGCATAGCTATAACAATTCCCACTACTAATGCTTTAATAAATAAAAAATATATAATATAAACTTAATAAAACAACTTTTGAATGGAAATTAACTCACGTTATGGCGTGACGGCCGTTTCGCTCTGTTGTCTAGAGCATCGTCAGACGACCCACAGTACACTCAGTACACTGTGAATGTACTGTGGGTCGTCTGACGATGCTCTAGACAACAGAGCGAAACGGCGGTCACGCCATAATGTGAGTTAATTTCCATTCAAAAGTTGTTTTATTAAGTTTATATTACATATTAGTGGAAACAAGATGGATCTTCAACATCATAAAAAATATATGTTTCGAGCCATCTTTGTATGCAAGATAGATTGTCATTTTGAAACAAAGAAACAGTAAAAAATAATTTCCATCCAAGTGCTATTGTTGGTCTAACAGGAAATTGGTTTATAAAAGAATAAGCATTCGAAATCAATTGACCACTGGCGTTTAATAGTTGGAAGGCTGCCTTAATTTGCACAGCAAATAGAATAACAAAGGCGAAAGGAGGTTGTTCCGGTTCCGGTGATTTGGTACAAAGCAGTGCGATTCAACAAAATAATAGTCACCAGTTGCAGCCGCGAGCTGTGACATCAGTCTGTTGCAAAACAAGGCACTGGATGGAGCAGTCAAGCAGTGTTATGGGGGCCAATCTGATGGGGCCAAGCTGAAAGGCTGAGTATGTGAACAGTGTCAGGGCCACTTCACTGCACCACGATAGCGCGTGATCCTGGGATAATCCTGAACCGTCTGCCACTAATTGTGATTCTCATTATTCGGGTCGTCCTGAATAGGTGTGAGTTTGGTGCACTATCTCCAAGTCGGAATCTCCCATTATTCGCGGACAATCGCCGTAAAATAGGTTTCGAATCGTACTTGAAACAATCTTGTGCCCAACAAAAGAGAAAAAAATTAAATAGCACTTCGTGGGAATCAAATAAAAGAATACGCCAACTAAATAATCGTATGCATTTAGGACAATATTGCAACACCGGTCCTCCAAATTCAGGCTGTTGTTGACCTGTCAGTTGCATTGACCCAATCCTGTTAAACAAAGTTTTCCTTTGAACTTATGTTTTTCCGATCGAATAACGTAAATGTGAAGGCTATGGTAGGAATTAGTAGTATGTTATATGAATAGGAAGCGCAGGTTCTCGAGGCAGTAAACTAAATTAAATTCTATTGCAGACTGGAATCGTTAATTTTGAATTAGTCTACTACATCTTAAGAAATTCTTAAATTTTGAACAAGCCTATATTTCAATTGTTATTTTAATACATGTTTTCCTGATTTTATTAATGACTAGATAATATCAATAGAAAAGATTTCTAAACAAATCATACACCGAAGTTTATACATGTGCTTTACAACATGTTTCACTTTGAATTTACAAAGCTTCAGCTTCAGCTCAGCAAGAGTCTGAGACCCATATTTATCACCCTCCCTTGAGACTTAATTAGCTCACAGGAGACTTGAAAAGTATTAATTCATAAGGCATTTCAAGTCAACCTTGAGTTAAGGAAGTCACAAGATGGGTTTAAAAATGGCAGATTGGCTTACTAGAATTTACATCTCCACCTTTGAAGCCCACTGTTTCAATGCACAAACCTTACACAAAAACTATGACCAAGATCTACTTTTTTTAGAAGCATTGCCTATATTATCCTCTTAGGTCAAAATTCATTTCTGCGAACTAACTAAAACTAACTTTCGCTAAATTTCCACCTCTTCTACAGCATTTAATCTTCAACAAACAATATTTCCGAATAATCGAAGCAAACCTAATTACGTAGTATTTCCTCATGTGTGACTAATGCACGACTAAATTCATGACATTTACCGCATTCTAAATAACGGATGTTCCCTGTTTATCCGTGGAAAAATAGACAAGTCCCGATTCTAACACCACTTGAGTTTAAACAAAACTCGTTTTTCATTGCGATATTTCAACCTTCCAACCAAGTAGTAAAACCAACGGCTGTGCGCAGGGTTTTTAGTCATAATTTTTTTTCGAAGTTCATTGAATTGGATATTATTAACGTATTGAAATTCTAACTATTGACACAAGAAATAATTTTTTTCATCAAATATTTTATGGAATATGGGAGTTCAAAGTTGAAATTTTTCGGTTTTGGGGGGCAATTGAACTCACCTACAAGTTATTTTAAACATTTGTTAATTTTTTTATAACTGAAAGACACCTTGGGGAAAATAATGGCACATTTTTTATTTCAATTCAACAATTGGTTCTTTTCAAAATAATTTTTTGAAAAACTGACATTTTTCGCATGTTTTAAAAAGTTTATTTTGAGAAAACTAACTGTTTGATCAGAATGAAAAATACGTCATTTTATTCCTCAATTTGTCTTTCATTTTAAAAAAATTGTCAAAAGTTTAAAATAACTTGTAGAGGAGATCAATTGCCCCCAAAAACCGAAAAATTTCAACTTTGAACTCCCATATTTCATAAAATATTTGATGAAAAAAATAATTTCTCATGGCAATAGTCAACATTTCAATAGGTACCAAAAAATATCCAATACAATAAACTTCGAAAAAAAATTATGACCAAAATCCCTGCGCACAGCCTTAATCTACGAACAAGGAAGTTGATATACATCATTTGCTAATGCTGCAGGCAGCGTACGGAGCAAACATGCATATTATTCACTGAGTATATAGAGGCATGGGCGTAAGCGCTCACAAATACCAAGAGTGGAGACAACCACCTCAATGATGTTATTATGCCACGGGATCAATCCAAACCAGAAGATAAGTGTTCCTATTCCGCTTCTTCAGTCTAGCAGCAGCAGCAGCAGCTCTGGATAAATGGAGGCGCGGCAGGGTCTTAACTGCATGGAACAACACAGAGCTGGTGAGATTATATTTCGTCGCTCTTCCTTTTTCACTGGAAGAAAAAAGATAGGGATCAAGGAATACAGCATAGAACCAAGAGCGAGAAAAGTCGGGCGCCAGAAACAAGCGCTGGAATATTTTTCTTCTTGCTCGTCGTCTATTGTTATTCCACTCTTTTATCCCATTCCTATTTTCTCTTATTTTTTCTATATTTATTTGGCAGGGTACAAACGGCTTCAGGAAACGTTTCAAATAAATTCACAGCAAAGGACTGTGGTCGACAAAACAGAACGGGCCAAATTTCTCTCAGCGATTAAGCGCGTTCAAAGTGACAAACTAAAAGGCCCCACATAAATATCACATCACATTGAAAAGTGATGTTAGTTGCCGGATAGATTCACACTCAGCCTATTATTATAGGAAGCCGGTCGAGAGAAGCTATTCTCGTTCACAAAGGAAAGTGATGAAAACTTCTCAATATTGGATACGGAAAGAGACTGGAATAAAATGAAGTTGATAAATCAAGTGGAAAGGATAAGATCGTCTAATCTCAAATGAAAAAATAAAAATAATATCTTCAGAGAAAGAACTAAATGGATGATCAGTATTGCCATCTGGAAACCGCGCCATCAAAATAATTCTCTAAAACATACTTCTTAAATTTATATGAAATAGAAAATACAATTTAACACATTGCTGTACATAGTTATATCAAAAACATTCAATTCAACAAAGTTAGTAATCAACGGGGCGAATCCTGGATTTTTTTCGAGTGCTGGTTGTGATTTATAAGAACTAAGATTTATTTCTTGGGACCTAAATAGAGTCCTTACCTTCCATAAGACAAAAAAAAAACAATTGGAGCAATTTGAAGTGTTGTATGACATTTTCGGGGACCCAGATTGCAAGAAACCATATACAGACTGACGTATCTAAGCCTAAATGAATTAGCTATATATTATTGAACGAATGAGTAAACTTTGGTCTTATTCTTTATTGTTAAATTCAGTCAAGCCTGAGGCATGGAATGGAAAGTAGACGAACACTGTCAAGAACGTGGTGTGATGACCAACGAAATGAAGGTCAAAAGAAGTGCCAGCGCCGTGACATCTTTGAAAGTAAAGGGCTACGGTGGATTAGTCGAGGAGAAATCACCTTCTCCGTAACAAAGAGATGCTGCTTTGAAAGCTTACCAAGATGGTCCTCTAAAGACTACTGCGATAATCGATTGGCATTCTCCATTCAAAGCCTTTAGAATAAAAGAAATTATGCCAAAGTTTCAATTGCCGCATCACACGGGAAAAGCCTTCTCCATTTCACCAAACTTTAAGAAACAATACAAAATCTCTTATGACTGAATTCCATGGATGCCTAACACCACATTTATTTTCAACACATCATATTAGGCCGAAATTACAAACTGATGAACCCAATATTATCACTTGTACTGTACTCTTTTGTACACTAAATCAGAAATCGTTAAAAAATGAATCAGGTACGGCTATATTTTTCTGAGCTAATATCTTATTAATTACCTAATCAATAAATGACCTAGTACATAATTAAATTCAAAACTTGTAGATTTTTCATCATTATAACCTCTAATCAATAGAACTCCTAGAAGATTTCCAGATTTCATTGTTCCTATCAATTTCCATGTGAAACTAATGATTAGCTAAATGCATTCAATAAAGATTGATGATTGAAAAATTATCATAATATAACTTCATGAAACAGATTGGAGATTGAAAAATTATCATATTCATGGCTTTATGACTACGTGGCTTCATGAAGCTGACTATTATTGAGCTTAAAAACAGTCGCTAAGTAACGCCAGAGGCACTTAATTTATTCAGGTGCGACCTGAAAACTCTGACACCATACTTGAGCCATCCAGGTCACACGATACTATTATTATTAAAGTGAGACAAACCAACTACCTACAAAGATTTGAATTCTCTAGTTGAAATTTTGTGAAGAAATCACTTTTAGGCTAAATGTCTTTGATATAGTTCACATTCTATTTAGTTTAGTTTTAATAAATAAATGCAAAGTTGTTATTGATACCTAGTTATCTAGATCGAGGTTCCCTCAGAAGTCAGAAATATTAAATGATCGGCGGGGTCTCCCCACCATCAAAAGCCATACGCTAATAATAATAATAATTAGAATACAAGTGCAGTTTTTGTAAAGAGTTCACTTCTGTCTAATTCATACACAGTTCTTTTAGTTCAAGTGAGATTTCATTAAGGTAACAGTTATCTTTCAATAACATGAGTAGAGTAGCCTAAACCTAGATTTTTATCTGGGCAAAGAATTGTTTTTAACTTGAATGAAATGATAGTGTGCCAAAAACTTCATGCCGAAGATCATCTATGACGTCATTATAGGTGAGGTCCAAGGTGCATTGTATGAAAAGTGGAAGGATATTCGTTGGCATGATTCCAACAATATCTTCCCGAAAAGCAGATGGTGCTTCCCTAGAGCCTTTCTTTCTCCAACGAAAAACATACTTGGAAAATTCTACTAATAAGATTTTCATGGATAATGGAGGGTTTTATACTTCTATACTACGAGGTGCCTTATAATAAATTATACTTATGGATAAATAAATACAATAACTAGAAGATTATACTTGTCCGCTATTACCTCACTTCACGTTTCAGTCATTAGAGCCTGTTCACACAGGTACACTTTTTGTGGCGCGTCTGTGGGGCAGCTGATGGCCAAGAATTGTCTTATATGAGATGTTTGTGTTCTGTTCACACGGTGCCACGCAACTAACTTAGCTGCACGACAGCCGTCATCGGTGGTTGGCTTCACCACAGACACGTGCCTCAAAAGTGCCGAAAGACCCAAGACTAAGAGCCATTACAACTAGATGGCAGTGGCCGGTTGCTGTTCAATCGCTGCCACAGCCATGATCCTGTTTTAGCCGCAGCGTTGTGGCACGTAGGTTTTGCGAAAGTCTTCGATCAGATTGGCCAGCAAAAAATACTGTTCTCTGCTGTAG
Source organism: Conomelus anceps (assembly GCA_948455865.1). Taxonomy (NCBI): domain Eukaryota; kingdom Metazoa; phylum Arthropoda; class Insecta; order Hemiptera; family Delphacidae; genus Conomelus; species Conomelus anceps. The sequence continues at coordinate 82,421,834 of OX418216.1, read as the reverse complement.
AATCACTTCCCCGTGATTGGGAACCCACCTAACTATAGGTCCAACATATCACCATTACCCAATTCATTACCCACGCACAGATCTCATACCTGGGTTTTATCCTTCAAAAAAACTGCCGATTCTATTTTTTAATATTATCTACGGTATTCTCACTCTCCCATCCTATTTCATCTACATAATTACCTTCAAGAATTCTTTCTGCTAAAATGCAACCTGCTTCAACAAACAACCAGACAAAATAAAAACTATTAAAGCAGAAATGTAGAACAAATTATTAAATCATAGCTATCAGTGCAGTAATACAATGAAACGTTGTCTCCTAATTTCGAGGGTAACACTGTTTTATTACATTTTTTAACTATAGTTTCAAATATTTACGTTACGATAAGCCTATTTGTTTTTAGGAGAGAAAAACTATTTATTTTGTAACAATGTATTTCTAATGTACTGTATTTTTATTTGTAATTTGATGCTAGTGATGCATTTTTAATTTTAATTTGACGTTTGTTATGATTGTGAGATATAATTTTTCTCGTAATAGATTTAAATTGAATTGAATTGAGATTTTAAATTGAAAAAATGGAATCCTGAATGAGTGAATTGATACAGATAGCTCCATAAGTTTTTTCTGTAAAGAAGCGCTTGGAAACCTATTTTTTAATAAACTTTGAAGAGAGGAACGGGTTTACTAAGAAAGTTGGAAAGAAAGCGCTTGGAAACCTATTTTTTAATAAACTTTGTAGAGAGGAACGGGTTTACTAAGAAAGCTCGATTGTATAAATCACTCCCCCTAGAATCCAGGGGTGTCACTGGCTAGACGGTTGAGGCGAGCGAAGCGAACCTGCCGGCTAGTAACCACAAAACTATGAAAATAAATTTGGTGGTAAGCTGTGGCACGTTAGTGTCGCGTAGTCGTGCAACAGACGACCGTCGCGTGCTGTGGCACCACAAAAAGTGGCAGTTGTTAACAGGGCCTTATACTTAACAATATCACTAAGTGATAATTCTCAGAGGAAAATTCATTATTGATATGGGTAACAATCATGAACAGCCATTTCACAACTCTCAGTATTTTGACAGATGTTTTAATAATCAGTCTATGGTTAACAACTCACGAATTTTTAAATTAAGGAATAATAAATACAATAGGCCTACTGTAGTAGTAATTCCAATCCAATAAAACCACACAGAAAGTAATACTGATCACTCATATAAGCTTGATTTGTTTTACGATAATAGTCATTGTTCTCTGATTAGTCTACACTTCGTAGTAATCACTGTCAAGGATGGTTTGATTGATGGCCTAAATAGAGCACGTCAATTCGAATGAGTTTATCGAAACTTTTACGCTGATTTTATGCACGTGCTTTCCACATCAACAATTGACACTAAAATTATACGAAAATACAATGAGCTGGAGGCATATTAGTGACAAAAAGTGACACAAACAAGTAATGTCTTCAAAGTAATAACTCCTCTCCTCTGAACCACTCCCAGTAATCTAAGTAAATCTAATTAATCTTATCTGTTGAAACATAGCATACTGAATTGTCGTTGAAGTTTTCAACTCCACTAGTGATGAGTGATTACTGGTTCAGCCTGAACTCAGATAGAAGGAAGAAGATTCCAGCAATCAATAATTAAAATTGAAGGGAATATTCTAGGACAACCTACTCAACAAGCTCAACTTGTTGAAAAGAAATCTTGCATCAATATCTTCATCTCAAGAACATTTCAATCATGCAACAAGGCATATCAAACAGGCTAATAAGAATATTAATCCATTTTCAAGAAGAACCATTTTTTTAAATGATTTAGGCCTATTTGATAAACTACTGAATGCAGTACAACATGCATCAGTAAAAATTGGAAAACATGAAATCATATCATGCTGTAAAACTACAGACACTCAACTAACGTATGAGAAAAGGGAATAATTTTCTATAGATTTGAATGAGTGTATTCACACCTACGGACATGGAACGTAACCTGCCAGACACGTATCGAATCAGATCAAACATGTGATGTAACAGAAAAGATCACTATTCTCTGAGAGAAACTGAGAGTTATTGCCAGAGGTAGGACTTTGCAAGGTGCAAGCGTCTTTTAAAAGTGCATTATTCCGATCTGATACGTTACTTGTCTGTAGATGCGAGTAGAAAGTGACTTTATGTTTCTGATACGTTGATTGTCTGTGGATGTGAAAGCAGTTTTATTCGGAATGCCATTGACATTAATAGGTGCACTGCAGTAACCCAACAAGGTATATCAAAAAGACTAATAAGATTATATATTATTTTCAAAAACAGTAATTTGTGATAATAATGTAGGTAATTGACAATCTATTTAATATAATATTCAAAAGCTTAGTACCATGTCAAACTATAATAATTCTGAATGCCATAGTAGTAGACATCTTTCTATTGTAATTTGATATTAATTGGGTGTCATTAACAATACATAAATTTTACAGGAATACATATTTTGAATAATACGGGTTATGATAGTACGGGTTCGATTAATTCGTTCAGCCTGGCATATTTTGGGTCATCATTTACCTCATAACTTATAAGTCTGAGACGCCTGTGAGCATCATCAGCGAAAGAAATATTTGTAAAAAAAAATAATTGGTTCAAGCCTTTTGTCTGGTCTAGTGATTTTTGGATGCACAATAATAGCCTATGGTAATGGTTACTACCGCAAGTGTGGGCGCAATTACTCTGTTACGAAACCAAATACATAATACAGACATAGAACACGAAATTATTGTGAAACTCAGTTCGATTTTTTCTGTTAGCACTGGACTACACACACAGCTGAACAGGACAATCGTACAAACGAGAGCGCCCCATTACTATCATGATCATCATCGTGATCATCTTCATTTCAATTCACTTGTGAGCCAGCCGCTTATTACGGACACAATTGATACAAATGGGAGTAGAGTAGAAGAAGGAGCTATATCGGTCGTTGGCCAGTCTACTCCAAACTCAACACTGACTCTTTAAGCCTTACTACTACCATTCTACATTTCAAAACGAAAGACGCTCCTACTCCTACTGCATCAATGGGCTACCATTGCATCCACTCCATTCCAAAACCAAACGGTCGCGACCGAATGAAGCCTCCGTTCTCCTGTGCTTAAAGGCTAAAACGAAAAGAATAATAGCAGAATCTATTTTTGTTGAGAACGACTTGAAACTTCAACTTGAAAGTAAGCTCAGTTTGTACATGCGCGTGTATAACTTGTCAAACATTGTAAGCGACAATAGTATAGACTTGAAAGAGGCCGTTAAGTTGCCGGATACGTTGAGATGTCTTCTGACGAAAGATTGATAGACTTGGAAAAAGAACTGCTGAACAATGAAAGCTAACTTTAACATGCTCAATTCTGTTAACTTACAAATCACAGCCAAAGTTCACTAGATATAATTGGATAGATGTTAGTTAGTATAACGTCAGTATAGGTAACTACTTATCTTTAACGCCCATAATTTTAATCTTCAAGGAAAAGAAAATCGCCGGTTTCACCCTCAGGCCAATAATAAATTGTGGTTTCTAGTCTCAAAAAAGCAATGAAAAATTTGGAAAGCTATAAATCTCTTGGTAGAGTCAAATAAATGAAAACATTTCAGAGATCTTAGTGGATTCCATGCGCTGATGACAACTAAACGATGAAAATGACACTTTTACTTTGCGAGGATCTACCGATATTGAAATTGAAAAGTATACGAAATATAGTGATTGTGAAAGATATATTATGCAGAAGAAAAATTATAATCCTGTATGTAAGCTGTATTGACTTCAGATGGTAATATATTTGATTATTTCACTTTCTTTATGTTCTATGACATATATTGCTTAGCTATAATTTAATATTTTCAATCGTAACAGTCAACCTATAATGCTCAATGGCTAGACCCATATTTACTAACAGAGGCTGAATCTGAATTCAGAGTGAAATTTACCTGCAGGATACAAATAGAATGTTTTGTTGGATGTATTGTACTCTCTTGTTTGAAGTACAGTATTTAAAAATTTTCTATTCTGCACAAAATGAACAGTACAGTATGTTTGGGAAAGTGATAGCCGAGCGCCATAGCAGGTATCTGTTCAATCAGAGATAAGCTACGAAACTCCTATGCGCTCTTTGCAAGGGTGGCAGATTGGATTGGCCAGCAAAAAAGACTTTTTCTCTGCAGTAAAATCACTTCCCGGCGGTTTGGAACCTACCTTAAACTGTAGGTCCAACGCATCGCATCAATCACCATCGTCCAATTCATTACCCATGCACAGGTCTTAGACCTATGAGGGCTTCATCCTCCGAAAAAATCGTTAATGCTATAAATGATTATTATATTTTACTAAAGACTAAAAGATCGTAATAGTTTCCCATACAACCTTGAAATTTTACATGACACCGCAATTCATAATAGAAAAAATTAAATATTCATTTGAACCAATAAACATTTCCCCGGCTATTTTTGTAACAACATAACATCCATCTATTGAGATAATCCCCTTAAAAAAGTAAATAAAGCGTTTATTGATTACTAAGAAAATGTATTGTTATGGTTCATTTCAGACTAAATGAAAGCTGATGAATCAATCATTGCTTACTGAAGCAGTACCTATTAAGAAATATACAGCATACTGTGAACTAAAATATTAGAGAGTAATATCCGAATTCGGGAATTCAATTTCCTATTATTTCAGCTAGGTTAGAAAACCAGTACCTGGCCAATAAGACCAACAGAATCACTGCAATCACTAAAACGCAGTAGCCTGTAACGGCATAAATAGAACAGTAATTGCAATACCAAAACGTTGTTTCTATAGAAAATTGTCTATAAACTTACATGTAGGCTAAAATAAATTCCTGGAATGGTTCAAAATCAATGTTAAAAAACCAGTCAGTATTCCAACTCACCTAAAAAGAGAAAGGAAATAACTTACTCTATAGTGCAGTTTAACGGAGTCTATATCAATGAATAGCCAAGATATTAACCAGACATCAAGTACTAAAAATAAGTCGCAGTCAAAAAAATGGGAAATATTCTATGGTTTCATTTGTTCATCAGTTGCACACAAAATACAATGCTTTTTTACCAACCAAAACAAAAATATGTGATATTGTCTAAGTCACTGCCACATATTGTTTTTTTAATTACTAAAATAAATTTTAAATAATTAAAAATAACATTTAATGAATTCAAAGAGATTTAAACGCATTTGAAAAATTAATTATTGAGCTACATCACGTGAAAATAAATATAAGTTGATGTAGATGTAATAAACAACTATTCAGTGTATGGAGCTTACTGAAGCAGCCTACTATTATAATGTATGAATCCTATTATCATTATCTAATCCATTCTAAGGTGTTAGGCTATACCTTCAAACTTCTACTAAAATACTCATCACACCGTAGCTAATTGGAAGAAATATCATGAGGAGAAAAAATATTTCTGTTTAATTAATAAGAACTGGATATTTCTTTTCAATTGGAACTAACTTAAAAATTCTAATAATTAATTATTTATAATTGAAAAAAATAAAGCTGTCCAGTCAGAATTGAATGGGGGATGGGGTAGATTCCGATGATAAAAGATGAAATTCTTCTTTCTGCGAATGGAAGGAAGTTCTAAAACTCCCAACTGATCTTACTTTTAATACGTCAACGCCCGTTTCCATTCTGCAGCCAAAGGTTGAAGTTGAAAGCTGTAGCTAATTTGCACACCCTATCATGTCAGAAACCAGGAAACGCGCAAAACTCTTCCTATTGTCATTCATCATCCTCTTTATCCCAATAACCAACCTACTACACTATTTATAGTGGTTTTGAAGACTACAATCTATAGTAATGTAACTCTCCCATAAGTATCGTTTTAAGTTTATTTATACACTTGGGGCGAAAGAAATCTTAAATCACGAGAGCTCAAGACTGCGATTGGATGGGTGAGCAATCAATTATTTACTTGACGTTGTCATTAATATCATCACTAACCTTGTGGTTCAAACCCCTCCTAATATAATATTGTAGGCTATTAGCTTACATAGCTCAAAGGTTCACCCAACAAATAAAAACCATATGCTTATTTTTTTAACGACTCTGGTGGTGGTTCAATGATTCAAATTTAAAGGATGATTTGCAATAATAGGCTACCTGATTTTACAGTTTACACTCAGTTTTGACAAAAGGTCTATAATACAATAATAGAACATTTTTATGGAAATCTGTAACTCACATTCAGAGTTACTATCAATACTACAGGTAATTTAACTTTATTAGTCGAGCTGACGCCATAACACGATATTTCCACAAACAAATACCAGCCCTAAAATACAATAACGTACCTTTTGTTCATGGTCCTTTTTAAAGGTTTAACAGTGGATTTTCTTTCTCTTTCAATCTCTAATACGTGACACGCCACTGGTTCTACAGCTAAACAAGAAGGTAGAAGAATTTCGGAACAGATTCAGCAATAGAACTGACTGCACTGTTGCATTCCCCAGAATATCACCTGCCACCCGCTTCTAAAAACCCATAGACCAGCTGACTATAGGGTAGCGTGAGACAATTTCCACAACTAATCTTCTACAATATGGCTACTATATACATACATACGCATCACATTTCTAAAATCTAAAAATAAAAATGTGCATATATGTAGCCTATAAATAATAGCCTTAAATTGTAGGTGATAACGAGATACATCATAACTACTAGTATACTGTGATCAGTAGAACTCACTCAACAAACACTCTTCACTCAAGAAGGAATGATATTTTCGAAAAAAGTTCAATAGCACTTTGCCAGAACTAAATATTAAATAGAAACCGAAAAGCGAGCCTGTATTGAACTCCGGGTTTAGGCAAAAGCTGTTCTTTACGAAATCGCGTGCAAAGCTTGCATGCACAAAGTCGTATGTATAAGTTAGTTAGCTTTATATGAAAACACGAAACTTTTGTCAAACATGTTAACAAGATAACATGAAAACTAGCTTTTAGATAAAAATTCGACAATCAGTTATCGTTCCAGCTAACTGGGAATGCAAAAAGATATTCATTAACTTTGGACTCATATGAAATTAGACAGTACAATTCAGAAGAATAGTATTGAAAAAGAGAAGAACGACATTAAAAAGCATCAATACCTGACCCGACTCTATAAACGACCAGTTAATAACCAGAGTAGGCCTAATAAAAAATTGACTATTACTAGTTTAAGGGATTTCCCCTCCATTTGTTTTGTCACAAGACAAGAGCAACATAAAATTTCAAAAGTATTCTATATTAATGGGGCTGACCCACAGAGGATCTTAATAAAGGACCGTTTCAGGGCAATTAGGCAAAAGGCATTTGCACATGGATCATTTAAATTTATTTAAAGAGAAGGCGTATTTCACCTAAACAAATACCACAACATAGTATGAACATATATAACAAATAGTACTTGCGAACAAAACGCAAAGAAGAGGATGAATGGTTTATGGGCCGAAACCCCTCCCCCCCTCGCTTCGCTCGCCTTAACCGTCTAGCCAGGGGGCTCCGCCCCCTGGACCCCCGGGGGGTCCAACTAATTTCCATTGTGATTAGATAAATTTACAGAAATAGGTGATTTTGGGGAGAATTTTGATACCATTACTTAGTATGCATCTAGGGTCTTAATCAAACATATACTTTTCATAAACGTTGGCTTTTAGCTATTGAAATTATTTTGGTAGCTCGGGATAAGTTTGCTTTGTTTGAAACAAATTATTATTCATTAATAGACCTAACCTACTGAACTTGCCAGCCAAACAGCTTAAAGGAACAGCTGATAGAAGTCAACCGTTTTTAATCATATGGCAAACCCCTTAGCAGCGTTATTTACACTGTCTTTGAACAGCAAAAGACTTTGCACTTTGCATGTAGGCTACCATACAGTCGGAGCCTTGCAATATGTGGGAAACATATGACTGGGTATGATGAAATGTTATTATGCCAGGTTGATGACATCTGTTAAGTGCAAATTTCAAAATATTTGGCTGTTTATCACCAAACTTTTCAAAAATCGTCGATTTTGGGCCCATTTTGGGGCTAATTTTGAAACTTTTTTCCAAGGTACATCTAAGGCCGATACTTAACATGAATACCAAATTTTATCTGATTTGACCTTATGGTTCTCTAGAAATTGTTGTCACCTAAATTTTCAAAAATCTTCAATTTTGGGCCCATTTTGGGGTAAATTTTGAAACCCTTTCTTAGCAAGCGTCTAGTCCCCCTACTGAATACGTGTACCAAATTTTATCGTTTTTACTCAAGTGGTTCCTGAGAAACTGTGATGAATGAGTGAGTAAGTCATTGAATACATTTATTATATACAATTTTGGGCCCATTTTGGGGTAAATTTTGAAACCCTTTCTTAGCACGCGTCTAGTCCCCCTACTGAATACGTGTACCAAATTTTATCGTTTTTGGTCGAGTGGTTCCTGAGAAACTGTGATGAATGAGTCAGTCAGTGGTATTTCGATTATATATATATAGATATAAACATAGTATGATAGAAAACCCTTGCCTCAACTAAATGTTATAGAAAGAATTTTCCAAACTCATCGTAACATTTTGAAAGGCATATTAGGGTCTGTTGAGATAAGCCTAATTCTTGGTCAAAATGTTACATTACCTTTCCCAGACCCAGTTATTATTATTGTTGAAACTATCAGACTTCTTCAATGTGAAGAAATGTAAATAAAACAAAACATTTTCAGAACATATATATATATATCTGTCTAATTTTATATTATACTATCCCAAGTAACCCACATGAGCACTGACTTGAAGATAAAGCACGATCACATGTATTGATGTGAACAAATCAGAGAACATTTTACATTTTATCTCATTTTATGTCAACATTATGGAAATTCCCGCCATCACGGAATAAATAACTTTAATTTGAACCCTCTCCCTTCTATCTACGACTTGACATACGCCTAAAACTTTTAAGCAAAAAATCGCCTTACGAAATTAAATATATAGAAGATAAGCGTATGGCATTTATTGGTGGGGAGACCTTTATTGTTGGGTAGTTCCACCTCGCCGTTTGAGCCTACATGGGTCTACAACTATTTTGGGTGGGTTCCGAACCACCGGGTGAGTGATAATAAAGCTTACAACATCAAGTCATTGAAGCAGGGTCATTAGTTCAGTAATTCATGTTTTCTTGAGATTTGGTGTGAATAAAAGGTCGGCCGTCATCTCCCCGACTTGGAACAGATTCCGTCTGTGCACTAACTCAAGCCTCCTCACCCATAGACCACTTTGCGAGGAGACTACTTTTAGAGAACTAGTCATCAGAAATACATTTTAAAAACTTCATGTCGTTCAGAAAATATTGCTTTCTTCTCTACAAAAACAAAAACAAAACACCACGCTCACCGCGTGACCAATCAACACTTCAAGAATGAAATACATTCACTTAAAAATTGAAAATAAATTTTCAATTCAAAGATCTTTTCCTACAGGTTTCTCGCCCACAGATCGACTCAAAAATGAGCAATACACTGCTTTTATAAACTGTTCCTGACTATTCGAATTCGAAGAAAAGATTATGGAATCTGTCCTGTATTGGTGCCGTTTCAGGAGCTAAGGCATTGCGCTTTTAGCTGATAGCCCACACAAAAAACCCTACAGGCTTATTTCGTACGACAAGTATAGTGATTGACCTAAATATGTCCACCACTAACCAATAATATGAAATCAGATAAGCAAGCTAAGTAATAAGTGAATGGTTATGGAATAAAATAAATAGACTTTTCAGGGCCAGAATTACAATAATAAGTACAAGTACAGTACTTTGTTTCGATGACTAAAGTACATGGGCGTATTCATGGCATTGTTCTAATCCAGGTTCTTTTTCCAGTCGCCCCTTGTGAAGTGTGGCTTCATTTAGAACAGCAAATGTCATGTGACAAATAAATCAATCCATAAATACTGAGCTTTTTATAGTTTTTAATAATTGAAATGAGGAACAACAAAGTTATTGTTCATGTTCAAGAAATTGACGTCATAGAATGTAAATGTCGCTTCCTTACAATCCATAGAATGGTTCATTCGAAGAAGGTACTCATCCTTGATATGCTTATGATTTGGTGTTTTTTATTTTTATTCTTTGTAGCGTGATTACTAAACATTGCGGGAAATTTCTTAAATCGTTTTTCTTATACAATGATCAATGATCCATACACGCATTAAAATTCGCATTAAACTAAGTATCATAAATTAAAAAATTATATGGGATAAGAACGTTTTCAATTCTAAGTAATCGAACATTCAAAGAACACTACAGTACTATTTATCTGAACTCATTGATGTGTTGTATTAGTACCTCGCATATTATAATATTATTACCTGAGCTACTGGCAAAAGAATATTAAATACAGTGCTATATTAAGAATATTTTAAACATCCGGTAAGAATAAACAATATACGGTACTTGAAAGAAAGAAGAGGTGTGCTCGACTTGAATCATTTGAATATGCGCTTATGCGGGCATATTTTGGTTATTTGTATTTGTTTAAACTTAAACTGAATCATGTACAATGGCAAAAATGCACATAACTTACTACTGAGTGTCTAGTGAGGTCACTGTGCAATTACAATGCTCTGTGAATTTAATGGCATATTTTTACAAAAATGTTGATATTATGGCCTCAGAATGATTCATACTATATTGTATCAGTAATTTCCATACTACCCCATTCACCATGCAGTTCAGTTGAATCATTCTGACCAGTGGTTGTGTTCCACAAATCTTGATAAATATACTGAATGTTAAAAATGATATCTTTTTCATTTCCTTCTCAATGCATTACTCAAAACCAGTTGTTCTTGGGTGGTAAAAATAAGATCAATGAACAATGAGGTACCTACTAAATTTACAATTAGTGTGATTTTATTATTTTGTTCAGAATAGTTAAGTATAAACAAGAAGTCTAGCTTTAAAGAAAATGGAATAAATATGTTTGGTAAATGATTTAACTTAGAAGCAGTAATCAAAAGCAGACACGGCACAAAAATGTGGCTTATTTCTATCCCTATGTTGATCTGGGCCTGTCGCATAGCTACAGTACTGAGTACAAACTAAAAACTAAACTGCCGTACAGCATTTTTGCAATCATGGTAAATGGCAAAATTTTATGGAGGTTTAAACTTATTTGTAGAATAATAATTGTTAGTACAGTATTCTGATCTATTATTGTTATTTTACTGACCAATTGTTAATACATTTCTGATGGTGATGGTTTTCAAAATTTGAATTTCAGTACTCTGGCTACACTGCAATGAGTAGCACTAATAAAGACAATATATTAGACAAGATAAGAAAACTTAATTATGACGTCTTCAGAGCGAATTTATTGTTATTTAATGAGATGTAAAGATTCTACAATAAGGGGGAAATGAAAAAACACTAATTAAACTTTAACTATGGATTCGAAAAGAGCTCTTACAGCTCCGGCTTTCTATTTCTATTGTTACGGTAGTTGGAATTATTTTAAAATTATTATTTACAGTATAGTACTGAACTTGTTTCAAGGTTTCTACAAATATTTTTGAAGTTACTAAATCAAACACCAATATGTGTAACATGTAGGAACTAAATATTATGGTTTGTATTTGTACTTATACAACCCGTAATTTCTACTTAGGTTGCCTTATTCGAAGCAGCGTACGAGCAACAAACCGGTTATAGCATGTTAGGTTATAATGAGAAAATAACAATGGACCTTTTCGTTTATTAGTCAACAAACAACTTACAAGACTACTAAAGTTGTCTTAAATTTGAGCGTAATAACAAACGTACCTGTTTTTAAATTCGAGTGGAATGGCGAAAGATGTAATCCGAAAATCTTGTACAATTCGTAGCACATCACTCTTGTAACGCAGATCAACCAGAAGTACGCATATAAACTGAACTAACTTAATACACACTTGGAACGTTCATACTAATTCTTCTCAGATAGACGTCAACAATTTAATTGCACACAAAAACACAGAATAATAAATCACACAGTACTGTTAAGAAATCGCATTGTTTTGTAACGACAACGAAATGTAGATATTTTGAACGACAAAACGCTGTTAGGAAACTAACCAAACAACTCAGCAGACGCACGCCAGTAAACTGACTGGCTGGCGGAGTTTCTGTTCAGTTGGCGAGCGATGTTGCTGTTAGACTACTATACCCCCCTCCATTCCCCTTACAATTCTGTCAAGATCATCATCATCATCATCACCTGCCGCCAGCAGCTAATCCCAGCTTCAGAGGGAGAACCACGTACAAGGAAGAAACTTTGGTGCATATTTCAGCTATCCATCGTTGACTACCTGACTCTTCTTCAAACCTTTCACACACTGCATTGGCTTATACTCCCCCGCTCTACCTGGAAGCGCCAAAAATAGGACCCAATCAATTAAATTTAGTTTCGTTGGCCGTCAAGAAAACCGTTCACACTCGATGAACTCATCATTTCAAGCCTGGGAAAGAGAAACTACTGAAACTTTTAACACCTTCATTGACAGTTACTATGATTTCAACTGCGATAGTAGGCTATATTCAACAACGTAGTCAATAGCTTGTTGTCGATTCTACTACAAGAATAGAGATCCTGATAGCTTTCAATACAAAAATAGCTCTTAGTACTTTATTGATGGAACAATATTTATATACATCCTGGAGCAATAACAGTTCAAAACCTGAAGCAATAACAGTACAGAATTATAAATAACCTTCAAGCCCTTCCTAAAGGGGTTTATAAGCATTTTCCTTCATTCTAAACTATTTTTAATGTATTGGATTGTGTAGAAAAGTAAAAAAAGAATTTTGCAATATTGATATATATTTGCAATATTCGTCTCATTTTTAAAATTAATTATAATTACAAGTTCTGAGAACAATAGAGAATAGACCTCACTATCTATAATCCTCCAATATCTCACTATCCAGGTATTTTTTTTATACCTCCAATCAACCATTCTTCATTACGGATGAGAAAGAAGAATTCCGTTACTTCCAGTATTCATTTAGTAGTCTAATACACAATATATCACACTCTCACGCAGTACAGTATATGGTATATGAGTCTTGGGATTATTTCCAGTTCTAAATAGTCAGTTTATTGTTGAGCTCAGTTTATTCCAAGGCAATAATTCTAGTAATTCCTACTGGTTCAAAATAGGAATGCTGTAAATCCCTTGACAAATAATTTAAATTTTACATTTTAATTTTTACTCAATGGTAGGGAGAAACTGGGATTAAGAAAATGATTAAAATAATGGTTACATGCTAAACGCGCACAGTGCTAAACGCGCACAACTGAAATTCCATGGAATTCTGTGCTAAACGCGCACAAGTTTTATTGAAGGGTCAAGAAAAGGCATCGGCTACCTGAACTGCCGCTCATGTAGAAAGGCAAATCGGAAGTAGATTCGGAAGTATTATTAATCACTTTTAGATCATTATAGTGACCAAAGTGATCAATCAAATAATAAGTAATAACAAATTGTATACTTTGAATGGAAATTGTAACATAATTTTTTTAACAATATCAAATTATGATTTGATTGTGTGGGGTTTCATCCATATTAATATTATTATAATATCATATTCAATAATATTATCAATATCATTGAGAAGCTGAAAATGATATTTGTAATAACTCCCAAAACATTACAGATTTTCATTGAATGAATCGTCACAAGATCAACAAGTGGTATTTTGAGCTACAGAAAAATTAAAAATCTCAAGATCGTCTACCACGGACTAGACTATATTTTTCTAGAATATATTCTGATGTTCTGGTTTTTTCTATCATCCGTTCAATTTTAATAGGTTCTATTGAATAGTTTTATTAAATTAACTTTCGAATGTAGAAAAAATTGATTGATTTTTAATTTATTCAGTGAATTATATTTCCATGTTTTAGCAGAAACCATTATACTAATGACTTTGAAAGATAAAATTGGTTGAATTCGTCTATTTAGTTGAAGTGTTGAGGATACCCTACATTTTTAAATATGAAATGCATAGCTTTTAAGTAAGGATTTGTTCAGAAGTTTGAATGATTCCAAAAAGAGCTTGCTCTAAAAGAGTCGAAAAAAACAAAAAACTTAATTTCTTAGAAACAACACTGATTTGCAAGGTAATTTGAAATGTGCGTTGATAACGAGTATGATAGTTATTGAATCTTGAAATTCGAAAAAGTTGACTTATCAAGGCGTCGAAGTCCCCTCATATTTCCCTATTCATCTTAAGAGCTTATATTGCCATAATATTAACGATTATTGATTTCCATCACACTTTTTCCAGGCTTTGGACTGGCTGAAATGCTACACATTTCAAGTGTAGCATCAATCAGGCGTGTTTAAAATCAGCTTGAATTACGCTTCGTCATCATCATACATTTTTTTGTGCAATCATGAGGTTATTTATTCAGTTCCAAATCATAATATAGGCTCCCATTGTTTTGTAATATGAATTTGTATAATATTTACTTCCGGTCGGTTCACTACCAGAGCGGCAGTTCCAGGTAATGGAGACCCTTTTCTGCCCCTTTGATGAATCGTGTGCGCGTTTAGCACGACACCAAAATAAACGATCACAAAAAATTGAGCTTTGATGAGCAATAAAAATTTTACTTATTTACCGAGAATTGTCATAGAGTGGTTCTTGGTGCTACCTACAAATTCCTGAAAAGGATAGCGTTTTCTTTTTTTTGTAGTGGCACTTGTGATACGGGAGGGTATAAAAATGAGATTTAATTAAAAAATATAATAATATTTTCAGGACTGCTTTTCCACTTCACCACTTCCCTTGCAGGTTGAAATGAAATGAAAACCAAACACGCAGAAAAATAAACTTAAGTAGTCTATGACAGCTCCAATGTTGAAAGTTATTAAAATCAAGCCTTTGCATTAACAAGAGCTAAAAAACTGAATATGAGAGCGATAGAGCCTGATACCATCACTTTCGACTGGGATATAATAATACTATTATACTCATATACTTAGGTATGAAGGACACACAAGTATTTTAAAATTGGAATATGAGATATTTTATTTTTATATTTTGATTAGAAGCAAGATTGATTACGTAGAATAGTCAAAAATAGTAGAAACATGTCAAAATTATAAAAATAATAGGCTACAATTTATTTTAATACTTTTAATAGGCTGCCAGTCAAATCAATTGAAGTCAGCATATCAGTAAGCAAGATCCTACTTAAAAACTTCATGCACCCCACTGATGGAATCCACTTTTCATTTACATTCTCTCTACAAAATGATTCGCTAGTCACGAAGTACCGTACATATTTTTATGATTTATCTAAAGCAAGCAGTGCATACAACTCAGATTTCAATATACGATTTCGAGATTCAACAAACATAATGCAAACCTTTTCTTTGAAATAATATGCAATTTTGAAGAGGAAGTCCACTAAAGTATGGAGAGGTATGACCGTCTGGAATACGTTTCCGTCTAGAAAAAGTAACCGTGATGTTAATTAAAATCATACAAGAATAAGCGATAGTTTATTGAATTATAACAGTCTTTATTATAAACATTTTAATTTGTTGTAAATATGTCTTGTTTTCGCAGATATTTACGATACTATTACTTCTTTCTTCAAATTCTACTTTTTGATTTCAAGTCTAGTAGTGAGATCGGGCTCTGTCTATCAAAACGAAAATATAACAATCAATTCAGTTAGTTCTAACTTTATATTCACTAACTTTCAAACTCTATCAGATTCACTAACTTTGTCTCCAGTGACGTAGCCAGGGGGGTTGGGGGGTCCTGGGGTCCGGACCCCCCCTTCCGGTCCTAAATTTTATATAATTTTCCATTAAATTAAACGTAAAATAAGACAAAGCACTGATGTTGGTGTTAATTTTCAATGCCAGGAGAGCTAAAAAAGACTGTTTTTACCCCCCCTACCCCATTTCAAAATCTTGGCTACGTCACTGTTGTCTCAAACATTTTCTGTTGCACAAATTCGAATGCAACTGAAGCGTGGATAGCGGTGCTCCAAAGAGAATCAAAATAAACATAAAAACAAAAAGAAAAAATGAGTCGAAAACCGAAAAAAGTCCAAGTTTCATTGTCGCCTTCATTTGCATTCGTCATCTTTTTCTCCTTTCGAGCCATCTTTTTCGAAACAGTCATCCTTCTGAACGTCTAGGTCTATCAACTCCCGTTCATGTCCTCTCATTCGTAAACGCCTCTTTCTTTGTCCTTTCGTTCTATTAAACCACGCTTCACCTACATCCCATTCTTTCCAAAGCTGATCTTGGATCTTTTTGGTCTTAGTTCGTCTGTTCAAATAACTGTTCTTTCAGTTCAATCAATCGACCACATCATATTCGAAAAGCCAACTGATTGATTTCATTTATCATCCAATGACCTACAAACAGCCCATCATTATTTCAATCGAAAACAACTGTAAATATCAAACTAAATAACCAGTACAATTAATAAATGAAATTAACCTTACTCAATATTATAGTTACCTTAGTACTGCTACTGCTGTAATATTACATTTTTCTATTATTAAAATTGGCTTACTACTATAGCTGTAGAAAATTTCGATTAAATCGTCAGATTTGGGTGGGAAACAGGATGATGGGAAAGTGGGACAAGCTATTGGAATCATTTTAAGTACGGATAAGTACATAATATGTATTAAAAATACAAATGTTCAGATGTTGCCAACTGTATTTTATTTGTTTTTGTAGAAGTGTAAAGACCTTCCATTCCTGCTCTATTGCATCGCCGTAAACCTTATTTATTACCTTCGTTACCCATGAATAACCCCACATAATATTATGCAAGGCACAGCTTTCAAAGCAACTTAGTAAATTATTTCCAATTGTGCAATAATTAAGTAAAAAAAAATACTGGAGTCGATATTGTGCTCGATGTTTTCAACCCATCTGTCTATACCAGTCGAGGAACAGTTCAGAATAAAACAATCAGTGAAACCATCCGCGAAGTGAAATAGCATTACGATAGTGAAGAGAACTGTTATTTGGAATCCATTCCCATTAATGCACTTCCTGTGCTTTGTTCTAGCTGTAGCCTACGGTCACATTCGATGGTTTGGAAAATACAAAAACAGGAATGAATGGAAAACTCTTTTTCCCAGTCTTGTCTCAGCATTGGTAAGTTTTATAGGTTATATTCTTGAATGTCATCGTGTTGGGCGTTACTGTCGTCCGGCGCGATGCTGACTTCTGCCTTTGTAGTTCCACTGAGCACTGAGTCGGTAGTTACTGTAGTTTCACTAATTGTTTTTCACTCACCGTGAAACACGGTCACCCGCTTTCCCTGCTCACTGTCTTTCATTTTTGACAATTGTACCAGAAACAAAATTTGACAACTCACATTGCCCAAAAGAAAGCTCTTCTTCATTTCACACGAGGAACACCAATCCAATAGAATGAAGACTAAACTCAATTCTGGGGAAATCTCTAAATTTCCCTCAACATAAGATTATCTCAAATTATCTATCAAATGCATGCGTAGTGTATCCAATCAAAAGCAAGTCACAGACTCATCCTTGCATAACAATTTATTTATTTGTTACATAATAAATTATATTAGATTATATCAATATTATTAGAAAATTAAAATGCAATAATATATTTTCTTCTAATTCACAACTAAATTTTGATTCTGTCATCTCCCAAAAAGAACAAATAAAGGATGAAGATTAACTACTTACAATGTGCAAATAAAGTAAAACTAAAACTTTTACGTGCAGACATTTAAAAATGTGCAAAATGTTTTCCGCTAGAGCTCATTTATTTCAACTTTTCACTCCAACATTAACGACTTGCAGTCATGCATGCATTTATATTATTTGATTTTTTAAAGTTATAGTTACAATTAGTATTTCGGGTATTCAAAAAATGGGACTGCGACAAAGTGTTCCAACGTCTACATGGCCCTGTTTTCCAAGGTCACGTTGTAGTTTGCGCACAGTTTCAAACTGTACCACTCTGGAATGTGGACAAGTTTGCGTTGGGACACTTTGTCATCCTCCCTCAATAGATATACGATAAATTATCAATATTCTCTGTTCAATTCTATTGTAAATTTGTTTACTATTCATAATGAATTTAAAAAAATGTTTTTTAAAGGGTCTATTGTTAATAATTGTCACACCCTTCCCAGGTAAATACCGACCCAAGTGGTAGCCTGACCTAAAACCTGAAACAGATACAGAAGTGGCCACTAAAACAGTGAATATTACGCCGATGTGCATTACCATAAACTTAAGGCCTCTACTAACTAATATGATTTATTTCACATTGATTTGACGAAAAGATGCAGAGATAAAATAATGTTGTCGGGAGAAAGCAGCCGATGGAGAAACTTGCCAGAGCAGGTTGAACCACGAAAGGCACCAGAGGCTGAGAAGTCGATTTTCAGGAAGCATAGACTTCGATTACTAAACAAGACTTTATTTATTTAATCCTCCATTCATTCATTCGTAGCTCGGTCAGAGAGAAAACAAAACCGGGTTGGCTGTAGCTAAATCATGAAAAGAGAATTCCCCGCTGAGAATAATTTCTCCTGTGTACTCTTACTGAGGCGCTAGACGATTATTTCCAAGAACAGACTACGACCAGATCTGGATTATCCTGGATTAATAAATCACGGCCGTTTCACAAATTTTCCAATTCTTATGATAAAAAATCTTTCTTTTCTTCAACCCGCCTTCTCATTATGCATTGGTCGAACGATCGATGATAGTACTTGTATTAGTACTTGCTCTCAGACAGCACAGGCTAATAATTTTAGAAAGCGAACAAGACTCGTACACCCAGGTGTATTTACTACATTAGCCTAACTAACATATTAATAACAGAAAAAACGATCATCTACATAAATAATCATCTGGATACCGGCTAGCGCACTAGTAGCCGACGATAAGCAATCAATGAATTCATTATTAAACTCGAATAAATTCAGACTGCACTTGAATAAATTTATCGGCTTATGAAATCGATGGAATGAGATTATCACACATGATGATCAAATGTATAAAATATGCACGAATCAACCTAATAAATCTCTTTCTAACTTCGTGGTTGCAATATTGTAATATTCATTCATTAAGTTTACGTCTATATTGTTGGTGGAGCTCTATAACCTATACTATATATAAACATAGTCTAATCGTTTGAATATACTGTACTGTATAATATTCCGTCCCTTAAAAACATGCTAATAATTCGATAATAGCCCAGAACAAGAACAAGTTCTGATTCAATATTATAAATGCATGGCATAACATTACACAAGCACAAGCGATGACTTGAAAATGACAACAGAGGACAACACTAGAAGACTTTTAAAATTTACAAGGAGTTCTATTTCTGGTGAAATGCATAGAATATGGCACTGATAATATTCTAGTTTACATATTACGTATTACGTTCAATAAATATAAGACAAATATGTTCCCACTTTCTAAATAAACAATAGAAAAAAGGTAAAGCAGGTTTAAAACAAAATTAGAAGTGAATGTATCAAAAGGGAAATAGGACTAAAAATAATTTATAAACATTATTCATTATTGAGTAATATTTTTCTGAATTAGAAAATATTTTTGTACTATAATATATCATAAAAATTATATATATTTTGTTCATTTGTCATTCTTGACTTTTTCAAGTATTCACGTTACTATATAACTGCACCAACATTTGGCTGAAATGTTGGGCCATTCTTCCGCATTTTTCAAGTATCAATTTTGAAAATTATAATAAGGAATTTTTAATGACAAAAAAAGTAAAAGCAATACCTCCCATCAACAACAATGAAAACTCATTCTTTCAGTCTAGGAGTAGTTAATAAATGACGTGCGAAGTATTAATCTCGATTTCGAAAAATAACTTATTCAAGGTTAAATTACCAGAAAATTTAATTTTACCAAAGATGGCATAGGGCAGATTTCTGATTTAAATAATATGGCATAATATTCCCGAATTTTTTCAGTACATGGAGTTACAGTGTAAGGACTGAAAATAATTTATAATCATAATTCATTATTGAGTAATATTCTTTTGAACTTGTAAATATTTTTGCACTATAATATATAATGAAAATTATATATATTTTGTTCATTTGTCATTCAGAAACCAAATACTGTGATTTTTCATTTGGAAGAAATACCAAATAACTTATGCACTTCCAGCTTAAGAAAAAGTTTCGTTCAAATAATGGATTAGCCGTACTTCTCTAAAAGAAATATATAATAAAAATGAACTATCTAAAGGCTCTTTTATTTGGATCTCAAGCTTCCTAGTTGGAAAATTTGTTTAATCTATAGGGATAATTCAATAGAAGAAATCGTGGAAGGAATAAAGCCTATATATATCTTCGTATCAAACGTCGAAGTTTCCATTTCGCGTTTTCAAATCTGAGGACGGAATATATTTCAGTAACTTTAAAGGAAATGGGAGCAAAAACTGAGAAAAATTGAAAGCCGTAACAGATGGCAAACGGGAAGGAAAAGTTGAAAAGCCTTTTCTTCATCGACAGTTTTTCCAACTTGAGCTACGCTTCAGTGAGAAGCTATTCACTACGACAGAGAGTGTAAGAAGCCAACATATTATGACTGTCAAGTTCACATTATTACTTTTATCCGCAAATGAATAATTCAATCAGTAGACTGCTTTTGCAGAATAAGTTTTCGGAGAATGGAGCCCATATAGGTCTGAGACCAACCAGGGCGTGGGTAATGATGATTGATGAATTGGACCCACATTATTCCGATCCACCTAATACTCCGAAGTGATTTCACAGCAGAGAACAGTATTTTTTGTTGGCCGAGCCAAACGGTCACCTTTACAAGAAGAGCCGAAGTGCCCGTGACTTATCTGACTAAACAGATAGATGGCATCGCATTCCATAGAACTTGTACAACATGTAGAATTTGTAAATTCTAGTGTGAATACAAAATTATATTTGAGAAAATTGAACTTGTACTTGATAGTAAAAGAACTAGTATTAATAACTAATGAAATATTACAGTGTAACGATAATCCACAATCCAAAAACACGTACTGAAATACCGTTACGTTGAATTGATAGCTAAAGAAACCGTGTCAGAGTTGAAGCTGTACAAAAATTCAAAATCAAATTATTTAGACATTTTAGGCACCAGTGAGATGCAATTTATTCACAAATGATTTATAGACACAAAGTCCACAATAATTCATGATTGCTCATAGGTATGATGATACAAGAATAAAAACAAATAATTGGGATGCGATTTACATCCACTAAACCCCTCTAGCCTGTAGCAAATGCAAATTCTACAAGATACCGGTTCATGTTTGATCCCTTGTACTAGGAGGCGGATCCAGAAATTTATTTCGGGGTGGAGGATATCACCTAAAAAAGGTTCTCATCCCGATTTCAGTGAGTTTGAGAGTGTCGGAAGGGGATATACTAATCGCATTGCATGACAAAAACGATGAAAAGCTAGAATCGAGGAGGAATTAGGTCTAAGCACCGATAGCGCGCCGAAAAAGGGTTTTATCCAAAAAACTTAAATACCTGAAACGGTTAAGAACAACCGACAGGACAAATCTTAAGAGAAGGGATGTTTTATTGGGAAGTAGCCAAAATCTTTTACTCATGAAGCAATGAACACTGAAAGACTATAGATGTTTCAGTCACATTACAAAACAATCCATTCTATCACAGGAGAGTATCCTACTATTAAATTTCATTATAAACATTTTTCCAAGACTCCCTCTTACTCCATCAGCTTTTAAAAATGTCTAGAAAAATCTAAAATTTTAAGGAAGCATTAATGAATTTGTAGTGTTTCAAGTAGCACACTGTAGTTTGAATATTTGTTCGCACTAAGAGAACGTGTAGTGCGAGCAAACTCCAGCTAGAAGAAAGAGAGAAAATCTCTCAAAAGCATTTCTACGGTCAAGCCGGGTGCAGACTGGGTCAACCTAAATAAAGACTAGTAGGTAGTAGGTAATTGGTAGGCGAGACATGGTTGGTGGGTTATCCACTAGCGGAAGCAATAGGCCTACACTTCTTATAATTTTATTCCGGTGGTTCGGAACCCACCTAAAACTGTAGGTCCAACTCATCAATCACCATCATCCAACTCATTACCCACGCACAGGTCTAAGACCTATGTGGGCTTCATCCTCAAAAAAAAAAAAAAAAAAAATTTTGCAATAGCTTTCTCAAATTTCAAATTAGTAACGTGACTTCCCAAACCATCTCACTTGCGAGTCACTGAGTTTTGTAATAGGTGTGAACTTTATATTACGCAAATTTGTGTCACTTAGTGAGTCACAAGGATGTGATTTCAAGTAGAATATCTGTTAGATGGGCCATTTTATAGCATGCACTTTAGTCACCAATTGTCAAACAAGCAATACGACAAGTACAAGTAGCTTACTTCAAACCGTTACGATTTCCAAACACACTTCAAGACACATCGCTTAAAACAAATTTTTGAAAGTAGATTATCATGCAATGCGATCAGGAAAGACTAGTGATGACTACATGGGAGCATGTTAGGACATTATTCAAGGAAGAATGAATCACTAGTTGATAAAATCGATGAATAGTTTATATCAAGCGCTTTCCGTCTGACTCAATAACGGTTAAAGGTGGAAAGTGTCCTTCACTTCGCTAACTAATGCCGGTATTATCATAGAATAGAGGTAAATAAATCTTTAAGTTTTCGATTGTGTATTTATGATAAGATATAACATTAACGATAAGAAATGCTCTTGTTGAAGGTTATATAGGACAAATTAGAGAAAAATATGGTCATGAAAAACAATAATTGATAGAGAAATTATTAATGTTTTATTCACCAATCACTTCCTCTAACCTTGGGCAAAAACATACCAAAAGTCACCAATAGTTGGTACTACAAAATGAAATCTTTTTTGTAGAAAATTTTGTCAGTTTCAACTTTGATAAGAACCAAAAAAATCGATTTGAGTTACCGTACTGATTTAAATGCAAAAAAACTGAAAAATGGTAACTTTCCACTCGAGATCAAACCCCCCCCCCCCCCAATGATGACTTTTGGTATGTTATTAATCAAGGTTAGAGGAAGTGATTGGCGAAAAAACCATTTCTCTATCAATTGTTTCTCTGGATGTGCTCATTTTTGTCTAATTTGACTGAGCTATAGCATAGAAAGAAATAGTAAGTAGTAAATATAATATTGTGTTAATATTCTTGAGCGGAAACAACAATAACAATCATCGTTTGTTTCCATCAGCGAACACATAAGACCAATAGAAGGGGCTTCTTGTCGCCGAGGTGAAGCCACTTGTTAGGCGCTTGTCCACTACAAATATGGCGGCGCAGGGATGACTCCCCAAGTGGCGAGCGCTTGATAAGCCAGTTTTTGCTATTACCACTATTACCAGTACGGCACGCATTACATCGCCAGCCTGTTTCTTCATAATATGAATTGCTCATTCTTGAGATGGATAAATTATAGAAATGTCATTTCTCAGTTGAT
Organism: Conomelus anceps; assembly: GCA_948455865.1. Lineage (NCBI taxonomy): Eukaryota > Metazoa > Arthropoda > Insecta > Hemiptera > Delphacidae > Conomelus > Conomelus anceps. The sequence goes on along the minus strand of OX418216.1, from coordinate 82,398,261 downwards.
CTAATTCTGAAATTTTAATTGTGAGTAGAGGCATTCTGTGATGAATTTTGTTAACAAGGATTACTCAAACTTTACTCGAAAAATAGTTAATTTTCTAATGGAGTGACATTTTTTCACATACCTTCCTATTTTATATCCGTCATTATATCATTAATATCTGTCATTTGACTGCCACATCCTTCCACTTAACATGAAATAGAACAGTAGGAGAAAGAGAAAACAAAAAGCTGAATTGAACTGGATAATGTATTTACTTTGCAAATCTAGTCACAGCGATCATAAAAGACATCACAAAAACACTATCACAATTATTGTCTTTTGTTATCCCTGTCTAGTCACAACAATAATAATTAATAATCTTAATGTTGTTTGACATTCTCACTCATAATTTCTATAAATAGAATAGTCTCTTTCTCTAACACATAGCACAATACTCAGTGTCTTCACGAGTGCTTGAAGAATACTTTTTTTTATCAACCCAAAGTTGATCTGGTTGGCGCCCATATAGAAGTTATATCATTCTGGATAGTGAAAGTAGGGTTTTCACAATAGGCTATTTCCCCATTAGACAAAGTAAGTAAACGTTCAATGTTTTGTAGTCATTGATTTATACGATTCAATTTAGTTACATGACTTTAAAGATGAATTTTCATTTTATAATTTCATTGTGTAACAGCATAGTAGAGAAATTAAAAAAGTTGTGACATTTATTTCTATAATAACTCATATTAAAACTGAGTTATATTGTATGTATTATGTATTTTAATGGAGATGACTTTATATTTTAAGAATATTGGCTCATGTTTATATTGTACAGGATATAATGCTCAACATATGATTAATAAAATGAAATAAAAAATTGTTCTAATAAACATTTTCCTATTTGGATCTTGTTCATTTGCGTTCATAATGGAAAGAATTGAAGGTTAGACTAATTTAATCAATAATTTCCTAAAAACAATCTAACTATAATATTATTACATTACAATAATAAACCTTCAAGGAAGTATTGAATCAAACACAAGAAATAAGTGATGAATTGGCTTTGTGGTTCTGGATGCACAAGCCGGCTGACGACAGCGCGCCATCCCGATCGCACTTCAACCTAACATTGTATCCAAAGTATAGGTCGTATTTTTAAATAAAAATCATGAAAAAAAAATTCAGTTATTTCTGTACAACTTTCTCGCTTTGATCACATCTCTACCCAAAAGATGAAAATTTTGGTAGCCGACTCACTTTTTTATGTCATGTTTGAAACTCGGACAAAAATTATAACTTTAAACAACTAATTAAAATTTATAGAGGTAACTATTAACTTTTATAATGCCACTGTTATCTTCAGAAGCTAATTGTCTATACTCATGCCAAGTTTGAAAGTTATATCTTAATCCTAAGTGTGTTAAACTGCAGTTTATTTGGAGAGCGCGCATTGAAATTTTCTGCTCTTGAAAACACGATTTCGTCTTTCTATCCACTACATGGATGGCAGACGGCTTCACCTCCTGTATGCTACGCTAGTGCATACGCCCCTTCTATTGGTCTTATGGGTTCGTTGGTTTCCATAGTCTGAAAACTTAATGTGGACACTATTAATTAATTAATTTATTTATTTACCTAGTCACTAAGACAAAATTACAATGAAATTCGAAGGTTGTTGCACCTTCGAATTTCATTGTAAGCCTGTTGCGGCTTAACCCAAAACTGCTCTCTTCACAAATTCTGACTAAGCTACTTTATTCAAAACTTTGTAGGTATTTTCACAAGTTAATTCAATTAATGAATTAGATATCAATAAATAAATGAATATTTATTGAAAAATTTCACTCGAAAAAATAACTTGTTTCTTCTACTTTATGCTATTAATTTGAACGTCACTCCCAATGAAACACTAAAACCAGTTGAAAAAGGTAAATAATATTAAATTTTGATTAAAACTTTTCAGTCAAAAACTACTAAAAACTTGTTAATGTGCTCTGTGCGGTTTCATTTGATCAATTCCCTGGTTAATCAAGCACGAAAAAACGAAAAGAACATGAATGGTATAGGAATACTAGAAAAACACAATTTTCATAGCCTGCAGCCTACTTCTGTACTTGAGAATCAATAAAAACAAAACATTATAAAGAGGAAGGTGTAGGTAGGGTGTCGATTCGAATCCGTGGATGCATCACGGAAACGGGGGCAGTAGTTATGTAAAACGTTGAACATTTATTTATTGATCATTTATCATTATACTGACTCGTTCATAACACGACACAATAGCATGACAATGAAAATCATACATCTTCAGTGAGCACTTCCATGACATCAACCGTACCTTACCTTAGTACTGTATATGATAATTTGGTAAGGAAGACTGTATAATTCAGCAAATCATGATTGATATTCTTCATTTGTAAAGCACTTAGTTTCCCATTCTGCCTATATCAAGGACAATCCAAGCAGAGGTTAAGACCCCACTAGATCGGAGGAACTTCACTAGGGAACGGATAATAAAGTTAAAGGATAGCAATCTTCTCTCAAAAGAGGTCAGCAAAATCTTTGTGACCCCTTCCCAAACTTTCCAGCAGGGTCCGCCATTGATCTCAATATTTGGGTACTTTGCAATAGATAATGGCAATAGTTTTTGATGCCACAGACTGGATTTTTTCACTTGATAACTTACGGTATAAAGATTTTATATCTGAAGTAGAATCAGCTGAATTTCAAGTGTACTGAATTTCAAGTGAAGTGTAATGGCCTGTATTTACAAGTGGTCGACGGCGGGGTCGGTCGGTCGACTGATGAAAACAAAATGGTGGATTGACAGGGCAGCGAAACGTTAACATTTTATTAAATGACATCAGACTAGTCTGGCTGGGCTGTGTCTGATGGCGGGGGGGGGGGGGGGGCATTGGTCAAGGGGCAGGGTAGAAACGGCTGCCTTAATTGGGAGTTCGCGACTCGCAGGTCGCAAGACCGGAGTCTGGAGTCGGCGAGGACCTGTTTGTTCCTTGTTCCTGTTACGGAATCTCGTTCCTTTTCAAGTTCGCGCTTTCCTGAAGACGAAGACACGGCAATCCTTTCTTCTGCCAAACGCATCAACAGCCTGTGTGAGAATGTGAGACTGAGCCGGCGAGACAATCATGATCTTTTTAGCTCAGTCGGGACATTTTTCGCAGAAAAGCACAACTTAACGGATACTAATTGAACGACATCCTCCTTCCCCCCCCCCTCCCCGAAACCAACAGAATGATACAGAGATCCGTTGAAACAGAAACAATTATGTATTAAGAGACTGCACAAACGTTGCTACAAATCAAATGAAGTTTATAGTCGATGCCGTATAGTTCGCTTGCCAACAGCCACTAAAGAAGCGTGCAATTACATTGTCGACATGGATGGATGCGTTATTTGTGTGTCTTATGTGTCTTTGTGTGCCTTATGTGTCTCTGAATTGGAAGCATTAATCAGCATATTGCATTACAACACTGTACAAAAGCATCAATTATTGAAATGATTTGTTAAATCATTTGTTTTCTCCAAGCTTTAAAACACAGCTATAGGCAGAAGCAGACTGCATTTGTACGAAAACGCCAATAACTAGAATTAAAACAAAAATTGTTATATTTTTTCTTTTATATATATATATATATATATATAATAAGTTACTCTGGTGCACATGTGAAATAAAATTGAATTGGAATTGAGATGAATTTGTTTGGTTCAAGGAGAATTCCCTGTTTTCAGCAGCATGGTCAACTATTTTATACTCAACAGTGAAAGATTTGACTTTTTCTTATTAAAGTAGGAGGTAGCTAGCTACAACACAGATAACAGTTAGGCTATGTATAATCTACAGGAAGGTCACGGAAAGTGATGTATGTGAGAATATAAGAAGGTGGTGTGCACTGTATGTAATTGAAATTCATTATTGCATTATAAATTATGAATGCAGGCGGTGGGCGAATGCTACAATGCAGTCAAATTACAGAGCATTCGACCCGTAGCGGTAATCAACAAATCTTTCAAATAACATCGTAAATAGCTCACATGATTTATTCAACTGGGCGAACTATTGATTCGAACATTTTTATATATTTGTGCCCCAATTCATTCATCTTTACAATAAAAGTATTGTCTTCTGGAATTTTATTAACGCGGATTCCGAATGAAGATTCAGAAAATTACAAATCACAGAAGTATTCTTATTAGGAATGTTTTTTACAGAGCTTTTCATTTGACTTTCTTTATAGATCCCATGATGTAGACAGGAATAATTATTTTGGATGGTGCGACAATATGTGACTATTCCCACTACATCTACTCCCCCCTCCACCCCTTATAAAAACTACAAAGCTTCAAGAGTGTACTAGAAAAAGTACGTTTTTTTTAAATCCCCTAATAGCTATCCACTAATGGTTTTTTTCTAACTTGGTAGCATTGGTAACGATAGTTGCTCATTATTTGCACAGATTCAAATAACATAAGATCAGCAGCAAAAAATATACTGAGAAAACAGTGAACCTCTTCTAACCTGCCTCTTTTCCGCTTTCCCACTTCCACCTTTACCCACTTTCCACCTTACCATTTTCCCCCCGCTTTCTCAACCCCGCTGATTCAAAGATCCAATGAAGATTCAAAGATTCAAAGATCTACAGCGACCAAATTATATAACAGTTTGTTTATAGCACGTGCATTTGTATTTGATAATAGTTTTTGTGTGATCATTCCGTTGATAAATGTGCATGCAGAATAACCAATTTTCACCGTTACTATTTCACTTGAAACGCTAAGCTCTCTCAAAGAATCCAGAATGTCAGAGATTGTTGCAAATATTCCATAGTATTTCTTCAAATGAAAGATAAATTGAAACTGATAATAAAGAAACCTATTTGAGGTAGCAGACAAAAAACTGCCGTGCCACAACCCACCTCAAAGGTGAATAAATGTTAAAAATATGCAAAGTGAATAACAGTCTTTTGAAATCTGTTTTGTAACAAGCCATCCCAGTTAAGTTATTTGGCAACCGTTGTGTTAAGTATGTTGCTATATTGTTGTGAGAGGAGCCACCAAATTAAAAAAACGGACAATTACGAAATACAAACGTGCCTTCCTACAGGAGAAAGATTCATATAAACCGGTCAAGATTATGCAAGATTTTTTTAGCACTGAAATATGTATGAACACTGACTAGTTGGCCTGAATGAAGATCCGAGTGAAGACTTGGAAAGGAGCCTTAGGATTGTGCAGGAAGAGCCTATTGCGCTGGTCGGTCATCGTCAGGTCAAAGAGAACAAGGCTCCTAATGAACAACTAATTAAGCACGGGAACATGCAAAGGCTGTCAACCGGCTTAGGCCGTTGAATCCGAGTCTCAGTCTGCAAGTAAGCGCTCTGCAAGTCCCACCTCAAATAAATGGACACAGAACACAGCATTGGCCAAGCTTCTCTTGACCAGGGAATTTTTTCTTAAAATGACAGAAGGAATTTTACTGATTCCGTTTACAAGTCGAGGTAAGTACCTATAATCCAAGTGAAAGTAGTTTATTAGTTTAGAGAGTTAATTAGTTACTCAGCTGTTGTAGAATTGAAATTAGAATTAGATGGAAACATCAATTAATTATTTTTTATTTATTTAATATGCCTGTGTGTGATTTTTCCAGCTTATCAGGTTTATTTCAACAGCGCATACACTTGATAACTGTTTGGTTTGGTGGAGCAACATTTGTGGGAGTAATGAAACTTTTTCCTGCTGAAAGTATTTTTGACCTTATCCTATTATCTCAAACGAGTAATTTCTGTATGTATCCGGCGGATACATTCCGTAAGGTCCGACGGATCTTAAAAACGGCTCCAACGATTCTGATGAGATTACCCCAAACATTCCAATTACCCAAATCATTGCCCCATACATTTACCCCTTACCCTCAACACCGCGAACTGAGCTCGGTCCCCCCCATATTCAATTATATATATAATAAAAGTTAATAAACAGATTATCTTTTACTTGTCTTTCATAACTAACAGAAGTCTATAATTATAATTCATTGCGACTGAAATCATCTTCTCTATTGAATACTATACCGTACAGGGCCGACGTCCATATACAGTAGGGAGATTGAATTTGAATTAGAATTTTTTATTTGTATCTGGTGCAAATGATTTCTGATTAGGCAGTTGCATAGGGTGTAAAATTTTGGAGATTATAATTGAGGATTTTATTTTTACCTGGGGACTAAAAAATAAAAACTTAATTAAAGTTCAGTACTTTTGCGCATTACAGGCGTAGGCAGACGAATAACTAGAAGTGAATTAGATTGTAAGGTAATTCATTCTATTCAAGTTGCCTAAGAAATAGAAAAGTCCTCTCTAGAAGAATGTAGAAGCAAGCTACTCTATCTGCAGGGCCAGTAAAGGGGCACGTGATCACGTGAACAAGCGCCACGTATTGTTGTCAGGGGCCAAACTCCCTCTTAAATAGGCTTCATTTTCATTTAAAAGCAAACGGCCCTAAATTAGACACTCCAAAAATCCGGTGTAAATTACGATCTCCCCCAAAAATGGGGGCACTTCTTTTAAATGTTAAAGCTGTGAAGCCTCTCAAGTCCCCTACCCTGGCTACGTGCTTGATCATACCCATTGATTCACAAGATCGATTATTCTAAACATCAAAACCTTAAATGTTTTTGTAAATGCTTCTAGTAGTCTTCTGTATTTTGTAAATGTGGAAAGGAGCTTGGGACAGATGCGTCCTTGAATATAGAATGATGAGACTTGTATCATTCTCCAGGAAGTTAGAATACTGAAAAAGGCAATAATAGTTTTTTTCAAACAATCCTTAATTAACAATCCTAAAAAAAAATTATTGAAAAGGTTCAAAATAGAACTGAATTTTGTTCTTTATGGGCCATCCTGTAATACACACCAGGGTTAAACTGTCCACAAATACCCCATAAACATTGCGCAAAAAGTTTATCTTATTACTAATTATTCCCCGCTATGGACCATTTTTGTCTCCCGTGACTGGACTAATCTCTTCTGACCTACACAAATGTTGATCCATCATACTCCTATCAAATGTTTGGTTGGGGGACGTATGGCATATAAGACAGTCAAGTAGGCCTACATATGAATCTGAAGTGAGTCTACTCGTTATGTTTGTCGACTGTATCACTTCACGTCTTTATCTCATTTGCCCTGCATTAGAAAATTTTCATCTAATTCTTTGTGGGAAAGTCATCACCAAACTTATTTACGAACACACAGTACCGTTTTTTAATTTCGAGTATCTTTGCATTTTCTTCCTAGGCCCGTATCTATGAACCAACCTTGAGGCTTACATATCTCAAGGAAGATTTGAAATGCATTTAGTGGAAAAGCTTTTCAAGTCTCCCTTGGAAAAAAAGCTTTAAGAAGGTAGATTCATAAATACGGGTCCGAGTGTTCATAAAGACACACACTCAATGTTCACACTCACACGTTCACTGAGCGCACCGCACTGCATCGCGCGTGTATGGCAGACATGTATGCTGCTATTGGATTGCGTGCAGAGTCGATTACGGTGCATTATAATGAAGAGGTGTTGCTATCAACCAACACAGGCACGGGCACAGACCGGGACTTCACTAATTCACTGTATCGGTCGCAAATAACTAACTAAAGAACCGGCACCGTTGCAAGTTGCAAGTACAGCACAAAGCACACCTGAGGAAAGTCCCTATACTTGGATGCACCCATAGAGTGCACATCACACAGGCGAATAACTGTACTGCAGTCGAGAACTAATGGTTGGCTGGTTAAGCGGTCAAGCAGAGACCACCATTTCAACAACTAACTTCCGATGGATAGAACTCAAACCACTCCACTGCTAATGTATGCCAATTACAGATAGATAGGGGGATTGGCAAGATGTATACTAATAGCGCACCGCGACTGTCTTGTCATAATAAAGTTCAGTAGGTAAGAAAGGCTTGCACGGGCTTGCCAACCGGTTCACATCAGATAATAATACACTCCATTATCAACTTACCTTTCTCGTTCGACAGTCAAGATTTTCCTTGAAATTTTCAGAATAGTTCTCCTCCGTACCTCGATCATACACTGTCCACCAAAATAAGGAATGAAAATTATTATTATCCTTTTTTTGCGGATGAAGTCCACATAGGTTTGTGACCTGTGCGTGGGTGATGAGTGGTCGGACGATGGTGATTGAAATGTTTCACTTAAACTGTTCCTGACTTGGAATTATAATAATTTCACTCTTTCCCACGGCTATGGCTTGTCATTCACGATACTGTGCGGTAATTTACGGTAAATTGATAAACTTTGCTGGGTGGGTAGACATAAACCTACTTGAAAATAACTTTATATATTAAATTTCATGTTTATATTGGTGTATCTATAAATTCTACGTGCTATTCAGGGTTTGCAATAGAGAGTGTACCAGAATTGATGACAATATAACAGTATAACACCTTGAGACACAAGATTCTCAAGTTTGATTTGAGATGCTATCAAAGGATATTTATATTACTCACTTATAAGAGTTTTGAAATTCGTAATAATTTATTCATAATAAATATTTTTCATGTTTATAGAATATCGTTTAAAATATGAATTTTCACATAGGAGAATACATGTCTTGCATTGTTTGAATAGTTTATTAGTTTTTATTATTTTATTGATGTAAATTGAAAATTAATGTAATTAATGTTATTTTGAAAACGCTGGAGACGTAAGGCAGCTGATAGAAAAGAGTGGAGAGGCATCTTGATGGAGGCCAGGGCCCTGAATGGGCTTTAGCATCATAGAGTAAGTAACTTGGTTGTTCCTCAATAATTTTTGGTATGTTTGATTCAAACTCATCACTAGTGAACTAGTCAAATGCAATTTTTCCAAACAGCTAAAAATCAGGAATACTATTTATAATGGCAGGGTATTTTGAGAAAGCTAAAAGTCATGTTCAAGAAATTTTGCCCACTTATCTAAGTTGAGCAAGCAACTTGAAAGCCATTAACTGTCACGAAACCTAAAACGCTATGGATAAGACGTCAACGCGATAATTCCACACACCAAATTAACGACGTTTTTATCACTGTAAGCACCAGCCTATTTTGAGCACTACTTATGAATGACTGTGGCAGATAACACGTATCAATGTCAGCGACGTGTATTCAAGTCCCAACTGAACGACAAGGCATCAACCTCAATGAGCTTAGAAGGCGATTGGCTTGTAAAGTATTGTAATCCACAAAGTGCAATAAACTTATCAAAACTGGCTTATATTACTGAAGTTATATATATACTGAAGTTATATAAGTACTGACCTAACGAGATGACAAGCCAAGACAATGAGCATTGAACTGTGCCAAATAATAATTATTATTAACAATATCATAGCTATAAGCCTACATTGCTTAATTTCGTTTCTATTAGTCTCAGATGGTACTTATTAAATTACCTCATACCTACGACTCCATAACAGCAACTAAATTATTTACAACTAGCATTTTATATGGTCTTGCCCAGGAATCCAGTCTAAATTCAAAATTATATTAATCTTTTTTGGACTGTAATGTTGTTTCTTAAATTAACATCCTTTTTCTGAAAAAGACTCGTGAGTTATTGTGCTTCAAGGTGAAATTTTTAGTGGAACAGTCCTAACCTATGATTTTGATTCTAATTTGAAATTTTGTGAAAAGCAGTTTTGGGCAATAGCCTGTTGCATTCACACTGATTGTATGTTTGTTAAATGAATAAATAAATAAATAAAAGATGTTGATAGAATATTTCTAAAAAGAATGATGAAAATTGAAGATAGAATAAATATTTTTTCGTCATATTTTTAGGAACTACATAAAAGTACCTAATCTGGAACCACTAAATTCATTTTTCTAGAATAGTAGGATAAAAATTGAGGAAGAACGTACAACAGTAAGGTTATCATTGATTTTTTCAATATCTTACTTAATAGCCTACTCTCCAAACATAAACTCCATACTTTCCAAAATTTGGCACAACTTTTCAACTGGAGAGGCAATTTATGAAATGAATTTCATTCAAGCTGTGCACTTGAAGCCTCAAAGATGAAGTGGAAGGCACGAATCGCTATGGCAAATTTTTACATATTTCTACGAATAAATTAAACACATATTAATCTATCCATAATGGTAGGTATTATGACACTCCAGTAATGTGTTACATGAAATGATTTATTTCCCCAAAGAACTTGATATCCAACAATAATTCAATCACCGAACTGAGTAATAATTCGTGCTACAATTAATTATGAAAGTGACGCGGCTCCCATTAAAACGGCGGTGTTTATTCCATACACCCACCATTTGAGTTTAGAAACCATTTGAGGTTTCGAGAACCTTGCAGTGTCTTCCGTGTTCAGTTTATTTTCGTCCAACTTTATGTTTCAAATAATAAATTATCATGTCGTAGGGAAATGAGTTAATGTGCAATAATTCTTAATGATGAACACGGCCACTTCCATATAAGTTTTTACGATTGTTCACTAGAAGAACAAACCAAAGCCGACCAGACAGAGAGGAAAATAATAATAACTTGACTACTGTATACTGTATGGATGGATATTATCATCCGCACTCTGGTACAGCTTCCAACAGAATATCGAAGGACCCAAGTCATTTCGATGAAATTGCTGCTTGTTTCAAGCTTTGTTCTTCAGAGAGTAACAGAATAGGCTGTATATTGCTGAGTTTGTACGAGGCTGTACATTCGGCTGTACATTTATGAATTTTTAAGCCAGTCTAATGCAGTCTAAGTATCAGGATGGTAGGCAATAGAAATTCTTTTCTAGTTTTAATAACACTTGAATTTCCTTAAAGAAAAAGGTCTTAAATCTTCATACAGTTTCACGAAATTTCAAAATGAGGTTAAATTTGTGATGATTGCACATCCAATGCATCAAACGGATGTTAATAACTTTCCTCTCAGTTTAAAGAGCGCTAAAGTTTCTTGAATGAAATTCCATGGAGTTTTATGCAGTTTCAAATAATGTTCTTTGTCAACTCAAAGACAATTTTTACTTCATGAATTTAAAAATTCTTTATTAGAAGTAGGAAAAAAGTCATAAGACTTTGCAATTGATTAGCTTTGATCAATTCTCAACTTTTGAAAAGAGCAGAGTTTGAATGAATTTTCCTTTGAGACAAATTAATAAAAATTGAGAAAATTTCTCGTAATATAAGAAATGTAATGAAATATCAACTTGAGTTTACACATGAATTCAGAGACATCGTCTTCATTATAACATAAGTGCACATATAATTTAATTTTTAACTCCTACTGTAAGAGCAGGGAAATAATTTTGAATCTGTGATATTTAGTAATTAACAAGAGTGATTTCACGACTATGCAGTAAAATGATACTTAACTGCATAGTCGTGGAATAACTTGCAAATTACTAGTGAAACGTACAATTCGTCATGGATACCAAATTTCAAGATTTTGCGATATTTACTTTACGATAAACTACGAAGAAACTTGGTGATATCTGTCAGATTTGAACTAGTCTCAACTTCTGCAAAGTGAGTTTAAATGACCAGGAATCCATTCAAGATTCTACTGGTTTTGTGACTTTCCTTTTCAAAGTTGTCCATGCTCGATTTTTTAAATAAATTAGAGAATAATTGTGGATTAAGTATCACTACAGCACTAAAATTTAGTGATAAATGAGGGATAAAGCTTGATTTTTCTACGTTGAAACTCACAACGCACCTGTTAAGATCAGAAGCAATCATTTTTAGCGAACAATCATCACCTTAATAATTGAAGACGTGGATCATCAATTCATTGGTAGCTGATTGGCTAACAGGAAGGGTTCTGTGGTTGTCAGTATAGCCTATATCCGGAGATGTCATGATAGCTGTAACTGCAGCGATGAGTAGGCCTAAAACTGTAAACCTTTAGCAAACGAGCTGCAAGATAGCTGAGACCGTTAACGACTGATCGAACCGAAAGCCCGATACTGGAAAGGGTTCATGTAGTCCCGAGCTCTTTCCACATCATAAACTACGTACTCGCACACATGCAAGCCTCCTCCGCGTCGCCAATGAAAGAAAGCCATTACATCTATCACACAACTACACTATTCTATATTTATTATGGTTTTATTTTTCGCTTCGTTCTCCATCCCATCCACTTTCGCTTCCACTTCCTCTGAGGACGTTTCTCAGACTTGCAACGGCTATCGCTATCTCCCTTCCTGATCTATCTTCGACTTCCTTCCACCACTACGCCTTATTAAATTTGCCGCTCCACTCGAGGAGAAGGAAGTCCTGCTATTAGTGTTTCCTAAACTGATCTATAAATTTGGCCTTTTTTAATTTGATTCTACAATTACGTTTATACACAACGTGGTTGACTGCAGCGCACCTACACCTAAATAGTAAGCCTGCTCCAGTTGTAAGGAAATGGGAAGGGAAATGAAAAGATAAATAATAAGATATAACGATGTCAAGATAAACTATGAGAGAGAGAGAGCAATTTTGGCTCTAGTCGATATGATTTATGACTTTGATGTTTGTGATAAATGCTTTGCATCCTTGATGCAGCTGCAATCTCCGCACGACACGCGTCTCGTTTCACTGCTCTCAGAAAAATTAAAAATATGATTTTAAAGAAGCTCCAGATCTTTAAATGAATTCATTTACACCATCCAAATGAATGGCATGAGTTCCACGAAACTAAACGTTCTTTATCCTTGAACATTTCGTTGTGTAAATGAAAATGAATTAGTGTTCTTCCAAATCATTTTAGAGGAGTTTTCTATTAATGGATTTGAGTCATAGGTTTCTAGTTATTCTTTAGGATAGTGATGAAATGCAAACTCTTCTTAGTTTTGAATTCTTTTGTAAAAATTAATTAAGTTTTTCAACACTTAATTTAGCAGAAGAGTTTCAATTAACTGTGCATGTTTAAAAACTATGAAGGGGAGCTTCCAATATTTAAATTTCTATTAAACTCAAACTCATGCACAGTAATAAATGTACAACAATAATAATGAGAAACAACAAAATAAACATAAAAATATATAAATCCCCAAACAATTTGTAGAGAATATCATGGTGGAGTGTGGAGTTGCATAACCTTTCCAACTATGGTTACTAAAGTACTAGAAATAGGTTATTCATTTTAGGAATGGAAGGGGTGATAAGGAGAAAAAAAAATGTTTTAGGATTGAAAACTAAGTTGAGAGCCAGAATAATGCAAAGGCATATCTCAGCAAACAATCAGTGGATCAGAAACAACCTGTTTCAAATAATCGTTTACAGGCCTGAAAAAAGTTATACTTTACCAAAACACTCATATCATTTTTTTATACTTTTAGTTATTTTGGAGTTGATGTGCAAGAATTTTTTCTATGATTTTTGAGCTTGTGTAAATCTTGTTAGAGTCAATGTTAGTTTATACATTTCCAATTCATTGGATTTAGTTTTCAAACTATATTGGCTGATGACAATGATATTAGTGCTAGGAAAAGTGATTCTGTATTGAATTATTTACTTTAAAACCGTCATCACGCACAACTGTCTGACAGTCATGATTTTAAATTCAATAAATGTTATATTAGTTCGAAAAAGTCTTGGTTTATTTAAAACAGATTTGATTATTTGGTTTTTCACGATGAAAAGTTCCTCAAGATTAGAATTGTAACAGCCTCCCCAAACAGTTATGCGTACCATACTGAATAAATTATGGATTAAAGTGCACAATATAGCATTTCTAGGTGGTTTAGTCTTATATTTATTTTGGTTTCATAGAATTTATAAGATATATTTATTAGATTATATTACGAATGAACTTTATGTACAAGTCCTATTTCATATGTTCATCTATTATAACACAGAAGCGGCTCTAGCGTGAAACAAAAAACTCAGTGCAACGTGTACCGGTTCATGTAAACTCATCGGGTCTTGAATACTCCATTGTATCGGTTTATTATTCTGGATATGCAGTGGGGGCTTAGTGCATCCAGGTATATGTAATACTCAATATTTTTTAGAGAACAAAAATCTCAGTTATTGACCAAATTCAACTCATGATACACGAATCTGAACCACCTCAATGAGCTAAGACGTATGAGCCGTCGATCTATCTGATAGGATGAATCGTTCATGTCGTGAAGACCCGAATTACATGACCCGAACATGGTTACAGCTGCACAAATGCAAACGATGAAAACTGCCACTGATCAAGACTGAGAAGAGTAGATAATGCTAAATATCTTGGTGTTGTGGTTGACCCATATCTGCGATGGGATCTTCATATAAAAAATATTTGCCAAAAGCTTAAACACCTGATAAACAAATTTTATATTATTAACCAGCTAAATAACTTAGAGGTATCTAAGATGGTATACTATGCTTTTGTCCAGTCTTTTCTCCAGTACGGAATAAGGGTGTGGGGTGGTACATACAATAATCATTTGAATAAAGTTTTTGTTGTCCAAAAGCATCTAATAAGAGCTGTACTCGGCAGGCCTAGACGTTACTGTAGTAGATCAATTTTCACAGAACTGAACGTTTCAACTGTAAGGCATTTATACGTTAGGAATCTAATTATCTTCAAACATAAACATTTTTTCAGGCAACGTGAATCACATTATAATCTCCGACCTTCATCCATAATATTTGAAACGCCAGATACAAATTTGAATAATTTTAGGAGGCAGTATCTGTATATTTTATCCAAGCTTGTGAAAATGATACCTAATTATTTCATATCAAGCAATTTAAACAAAAAAAAATCATGATAGTATAGATCAATGGATTGTATCAAATTCTGCTTCAATAAGATCATTCTTTGGATAATGTGCAATGTAATGTGTTTGTCCAATGTGTGCAATGTTTGCAATGTAATGCAATGTCCAATGTGTTTGGATAATGTAATGAAAGTTTTTTCTCTGGAGTTTTCCATCGCATCCTCTCAGACATTTCCTCAGTCTTTTCTGTTTTTCTTGATAAATTAGGGTTTATGTATTTCTTTGTAATCATTTAAATTATCAATAGAGCTTGTAAATGATATTTTTTTTTGTTTTCCCTGGATTTTTAAATTGTATCCTCTCAAATATTTCCATAATCTTTATTCTTTACTTGATGAATTAGGGTTTATATATTTCTTTTGTTTTCATTTAAGTTATTAATAGATTTTGCAGATGATATTGATTTACGGTTTCTATGTGCTTAAAGCACTTTGCACTATGCACTTTGAACTTTCATTTTAGTTGAAATTTTTCTTTTCCTTTCTTTTTTCACTGATGTTTTTGTATGAATTAATATTTTCCGGTAATATGTATTAAGCCATAGTACCTGCGCTCAGGCTCAGCCTTTGTGGGCATTTTATTTGTATTTATTGCAATGCATGTACACTACATAGTTTGTTATATAGTATGTATATTATATGTTTGTATAGTTGAGTCTGTTAGATTTAGAACTACTTTTTCAGACATTTTATGTTCAGTAGAATATCTATTGCATTGTAAACTTTTCTTTCAATAAAATTCGGTAATCCCTCTTGGGCCCCCTAAAAATCGGTGGCCTCCTATCGCATTTTTAGCGACTGGATGGTGTTTCTAATTCCAACAAAATTCAAACGATAAATATAAATTCTCAGAATGGAAGATTTTTTTGAGCTCTCAAATGAAATCTCAGAAGATCAGATATAGTGTGTGTATGTATTTTATAATCTTCAAGTAATTATAATCGAATATGATTTGAATTTTCTACTAAAAGTCTATATTATCACTTTGATTTACGAAAGTAGAAAAAAGAGGAGGAAGAAGAAGGAGTAGAAGAGAAAGAACAAGAAAATGGAAAAGATAGAAGAGTAAAGAAAAAGGAAAACTAAAATAAAAGGCAGAAGAGAGAAATTTATTTGAATGTTAAGAAAGGCAAATTAGAAAGAGAGACATTAATAGAGGCTTAAGAATAGAGAGAAAAAACAGTCAAAACAAATATTGAATCAATAATCATCACAGATAAAATCTATATAATAAGAGAGAGAGAGAGAGAGAGAGAGAGAGAGAGAGAGAGAGAAAGAGAGAGAGAAAGAGAGAGAGATATTTGGTATTTGATATTTATTTATTACATCTTACGTTGCCAGGTCTAGTAAGACCTATGGCAAACACTAATAAATATCAGTGACGTAGTGAGGTCTTGTGGCACCCGGGGCGGTTTTTCAACTTGGGTCCAACTCTGGGATCACCTCAATTTCTTGACTATAGATTCAACGTAAACGGTATAGTCCAATTAGTGAAAAGCACTAATACAAGATTGTAAAAATTTATTCTAAAAAATTTGTTACTTAATAATTTTTTCTACTGAAATAATAATATGCCTTGAAATTTAATTACATTATTTTATGACTTGCTTTTTACGATTCAAAGTAATAATTTAAATAACTTTCCCTTCTAAACTCTATCATCTACCTTCACAGTAGGCCGATAACTCAGAATAAATTAGTGTGTCTTTTCACGGAAAAAGTAAAAACAACCCCTCTAAAATTGAATTTTGAACGTTTCTATACATAAATCATCTCACATTATTTTAACCCATACATATTTCTGTATTAGCCGACCGAAAAAAGTTTTAGCTCTCACCCAAAAAACCATATACGGTACCATTTATGTAAACTCTGTATTTGAATATTTCAACCCACATTATGAATCAAATTCTATTAAGTGCTTGAGTCATCGCTAATGAAGGGTGTCCGTATACCCGAGGACGCTCCTTGGCTACTCTCCTGACACCTGCATCAACAAATCCACTGATTCTCTAAGGGTGAATGGCAGTGGCAGGTGCAGTAAAACAGAACAGATTTCTTCAAATAATAAAAATAAATTTAGCTGATAAGTAACCTCTGTTTCACACATTTCGATACTCACTCCTCCTGCACCATGATGACTAAATTTCTCTCAACTCAATCGCACGCCTCTCAGTCGCCTGTCATGTCATCCCTAACCAGAATAACTTTCTATCTATTATTTATTAGAAAAAATGATCCATTAAAAATATTTTTAAAAACATTTAATACCAGTTCTTAGTCCTTTTAAAGCCTGATTGGATCTGTTTTTTGTCACCCCTCCTTGGGCTGTCACCCGGAGCGGTCCGCCCCCTCCGCCCCCCCGTTGCTACGCCACTGACAAATATAAACAAAAAGATAAATTACATTACATTAAAAGTAATTATAATTGAAATAATTTATAAAGATTAATTAAAGGAAAAAAAGATTTGCTAATGATAAGTCATAACTCATGAAATTTATGTAGCGAAAAGATAAGTAAAAAAGAAAAAATAAATAACTGGAAAATAATTGATATAATGGACTTATTAAATAGAAGAGAAAAAAAATGAGAATGATGATGAAGTTCAGATTTATGAGATAAATCATAAAAGAGCGCAATAGCAAGGAGTAAGTAATTAAATTAGTAGAAGTGGTCAAATGAAATGAGTAGAAACAAATTAGAAGAAAGAATTAGGAGAGAGAGAAAAATATAAGAATGAAGAAGAATAAACGAGAACAATTAATTATTAAAGAAAGAAAATAAATGGGAATTCCGATCAAAGAACAATCAATTGGACAGTCACTCAGTCACCCTCAAGTAGGTAGGCCTACTTGTACAGATTTCTTTTGAAACCAGCTAGAGAGAGAGAGAGAGAGAGAGAGAGAGAGAGAGAGAGAGAGAGAGAGAGAGAGAGAGAGAGAGAGAGAGAGAGAGAGAGAGAGAGAGAGAGAAAAGACAGAGAGAGAGAGAGAAAAAGTAAGTGAGAGAGAGTGAGAGAGAGAGAGAGAGAGAGAGAGAGAGAGAGAGAGAGAGAGAGAGAGAGCAGGCATTTGTGCGTGTGTGTTTGTGTCTTAGGGATTTCACTAAAACGGCAACTACTTGGAACAATAAATTTGGCACAAGCTTCCTCTAAATTTGATTTCTTGTGCAGCTCGAAACCCGATTTTGATTTTCCTTTTAGACGTTTCAAACTTAAAATGTTCAAATTTCACATCTTTTTTTTTGAGGATGAAGCCCACATAGGTCTGAGACCTGTGTGTGGGTAATGAGTTGGATGATGGCGATTGATGAGTTGGACCTACAGTTTTAGGTGGGTTCCAACCCACCGGGAAGTGATTTTACAGCAGAGAACAGTGTCTTTTTTGCTGGCCAATCTAACTGGTCACCCTTGCAAAGAGTGCCTAGGAGAACGCAGCTTATCTCTATCTGCTTGAACAGATACCAGCTACGGTTCACGGCTATCACTTCCTATAAATGGGCACTATTACTGTTTCCAAATGTGTTTAGATACAGAAAGCTCATATAACAGCTGATAACATGATTCGTCACAAAAGTGATAATATAGAATAGATGATACGCCGATGTCTCTTATAAGCCAAAGCAACAGATTAGCTCGGTATCAATATTACAGCTGCTAATTACCCAGCGTCATGCGAGCTTACTTATTGTGTGCATTGAGCTTTTCTTGTAATACATTAAAGAACTAAAAATATAAACTGTAGGTGGGTAGAGCTACAAAGCTGCTGAAAGGGTAGTTTACTTTAAAAAAAACCACTAAAAATTCACACCATCAGTGCAAAAAACTGTTTATTTGTGAACTCCTCTTTTCAAACAGATGAATTGTAAGGTATAAACACTGTATGACATTTCACTCACCCTTCCGAATTTCGTAATTTTGTGAGCACTACCATAAATTATCTACCAGATAAGAAAAACTCCATACTGAATTCCCGGGCAAGACCGGGTAAAATGATAGTAGGCCTATAGAATAAGATTTCATAATTATTATTTATCAATTTTTTTAAATATTCCTTACTCTTACTTAACATTACCCTTAAACTCTTACATTCAGTTTATTTCATAATCTTTATTTGAATTTAATAAACAAATTAAGTGGTTAATAAAAATAAACGAGGGAAACTTAAAATTTTGGTTTGTTGAAAATATCTCTATAGATCTTGCGAACATTGGAGACTGTTAACTGCCGTCACCTGCAATCAATAAAAAAGTATCTATAATTGGTGCATTCAACATCTGGATGGAATGAAGCAAAATAGCAACAAAAAATAAAACAATTGCTTGTAGTTTTTAGATCATTCATCCATTGAACGAACGAACACCTGTCTCTGATGTGTTCGCAATCCGCGGTAATTATGTCCGCCATGGATTGCGTAACTAATAAGGTACAATTGCGCAATTTAAATAGCTGATAAAGAATTTATTGCCAGTTATTTCACAGTTTTCATCGCTTGGCAGTTAATGGTGTTTGTGTTGAGATGGAGTCTCCGTCACAGGAATCTTGACTATACATCTAAACTTTTGCCGGTCACTCAACTTTTTCACCAACTACTGCGCCATTAACTTCAACTAATTTTTTTCTTATTTTGGTGATGCTGTAATGTGTGCATTGTATAGTATGCAGTTGAAAGAAGCGATTCGACAAGTAGTTCTCTGTTCCCATCCGTCAAAATGAACTCATAGCGTACTGAAGAAGGTGATTAATAGTCGTCTAAGTGAAATATGAGGAGGCATACATTGACGACTCAGTCATTGAGAAAGTCATAATGGATGTGCTGGGAATAGGATTAAAAAAAATAGTAAAATAAACTGATTAGAATAAAAAAACATAGATTTTGGTTAAAAAATGTCAAGTACATTTGATCCAGATCTATGTCTCGAATGTACATTTTATCTGTTGGTGCCGGAAAGTAATAGTAAATAAAATGAAATCAAGGCCATTCCACGTCTCCCACGTGTAAGCTGAGTGCTTCTGTGACAATCCTAGCAAATATATCGACAGAGCAGAGTGGAGAGCATATCCAGTACCAGTACTCGTGTTTCACATTCAGCCTTCGATTGAAGCAATGCGGCGTGGATTTCTGGACAGGAGATGGCGTCCCAAGGTATCATTACAACGAGGGTTTTACGGTAAAAACCGGATCAGCTCCTATCAACTCTACAAATAACACATAGGCCTAACCAAAATCGTTGATGTCCCATGAAACAACAACGCCGTAATGTAGGCTAATAACTCGACATAAAGCTCTATAAACCGGTCTCCCCCTAGAGAAATTTGAATGGTGAAAATAGAAATTTACAGATGCCGGTTTAAGGTAATAATTCCACACAACAAAACATAATTTCCCCCATAATGGGTGATCTGATCGTTCAAAAATGTGGAATTAACAACAGAATAACAATCCATGATAGCATGATCGACCAATCAATTATAAAAATCAATACTTATTGCCAAAAAATATATATATTATATATATATTACATTTATATTATATCTATTGATATTATTATTTTTTTTTATTATTATTTGTTTTTTTAATGTTTCTTATTTAAATGTAATTTTATTGACAGAAACAATAATAGACATTGGCTATAATTTATTAGTAAGTTTTGAGAAAAAATTCAATTAAAAATGAATAACTATAATGAAAAATCTATACCTCAGAGTCATAATGATCTAAGTCCCAAATTTTCGATTTTCGTGTTTTCAGAGATTATCTTTTATAATATACTTATAAGTCGATTAATTTACTGTGGGAGGAGCATACCCACAGTCAGTGGCGTAGCCCAGGACGGTATAGTATTACTATACCGTCCTGGGCGGTATATTATTACTATACCGTCCTGGGCGTAGCCAGGATTGAACTTCGGATACCAGGGGGTGTGGGAGTATGGAATCTCCTCCCAGTCGATAGGGGGTCAAGGGGCCCTTCCCGGGATTTTTTCATATTTATCATTTTTATAATGATTTTTTGAGAATTTTAAGTATTTTTCTACTTGAATATTTCAATTAAAGCAGTTGTTAATTTAAATGAAATATAAATTCCTGCACTCTTCTGATCCGGAAGAGTCAGTGACAGACACCACTGCAATGCCACATTTTTCACTAAACTGTACATGCCGAGTACCATTGTAAACTTTTACGATTTCCATGACAAACTCTTGTGCTAAATAGAACTAAGGTTTATTTTTGCATTAACTGTTTTAATTTAATATGTAAGTTATTAGTATTGCGAAAGATGACCACAAAATTTAGGGGTGGGGGGATGTACCCCGATATCCCCCCCTGCAAGGGCGGTCCCAGCTCAAAGTTTTATTATGAATAAGTTCTATAAACCCATCATGAGTGTGTTTTTGCTGACCTTTTTTGCGAGATTTCACTCCTCCCTACCCCGTCATTCATAAGCGTGACCAGGAATTTCTCAAAGGGGGTGCGTCAGGAAACCCCCTCCACCTCACCACTTTGATAATGTACTATCTTTGATAGCATTCGAAGACCTACCACTGAAATTCAATCTAAAAAAACTGTTACTTGATAAATTATGTATTTTCTAAAATAATATTCTGAACATAAATTATCATGTGGATGTATATTCACGAAAGAGAAATGAAGAAAATTCGAATACAGTACTATAACTAAGTGACAGGTTCCGATAAGCCTAAATTAGGTCAGTTTTATGCACCGAGTTTCCTGTTGCAAAACAATAAACGCATGACAATTCGGTCACGTGACAAAAGACGTGTGTCAAAAATGGCACGTGTTTAGGGTTTTGTAAGATTGTTCTATAAGTTTGTTTTGTAAGATCTAGTTGAGAGTCATTGCTGCTCAGTAAGGGTTGTGGTTCATACTTGCTGAAGGATAGATCTAGTTTTGAT
Organism: Conomelus anceps; assembly: GCA_948455865.1. Classification (NCBI taxonomy): domain Eukaryota; kingdom Metazoa; phylum Arthropoda; class Insecta; order Hemiptera; family Delphacidae; genus Conomelus; species Conomelus anceps. The sequence goes on along the minus strand of OX418216.1, from coordinate 82,376,568 downwards.
GGCCATTTTTTATTAAATCTATCAATATTTCAATGTCCAAGTCACAAAACTAAAGACAGTCTATTACTATTTGGTTGAATCGCTCATTAGATATTATGGAGTCCTTGTCTGGGAACGGACGTTTTATAATCATGTAGATCCACTCATAAGGGTTCAGAACCTTTTATCGAGAGTAATCAGCTTCAAACCAATACTCTTTCTAACTTAAATACTCTTAACTGAACGGTTATTGCAGGAGTATATAGTTCTAAGCGTGCGGCAACTATACTTACATTATGGTTCTTATTTTCATCAAAAGATTTCCAGAAATGTAGATCATGTTTATTACACAAGAGCTAGAAATAGAGAGCCGTATATTGATAGAAGAAATACAACCTGTGGTCAGAAATCTGCATTGCTTATAGGCTGAATGTTTTTTAATCTACTGGCAGCTAACATTAGGGAAATGAACATATTGAATTTAAAAAAAAGTATCAAATGTTTCTTAATTAACATTTACAGAATTAACATTACAGAATTACAGAAAGCGAGGAATTATGTAGTTAAAAATATATTATTTTTTTATCTTTATTTTTACTTTTTTTTTGTAAATATGTTTACCTTCTTTTCCTATCTATGTTATTATATAATAAACGTTATATTCTATGTCTATATTTACATTTAGATTGGAGTAATTTATGGTTTGGTTGCTAGACTTATATTCGCGTTCCAACACATAGTTAGTATAGTGGGATGCTGCAATTGATTAGCAAAATGTAAATTTGAATATATTTTTCAGTTTAATAAATGCCTTTGTTCTTTGGTTACAAGACGGAGAAAATAATAATAATAATAAAAACAATAACAATAATAAATAATACAAACAGAGTACAGTGAGTATATTGTTATTCAGAAAGCGATACCATTGATTGATGTTTCCTCATTCTCTTTCTTACATATGCAAGTGATGCGCTGTGTTCATATTTACTACTTCACTTCTTATTGCTGGCATGCGGCGGTAATAGCTTGGAGAGGCGCATCACAGTTTTTACGGTCAAATTTTCAGAATGGATGAAAATGGACTCACTAAACAAATATTCGACTTTTTCAAAACCAGAAAGACAAAATGTAATTGGTTGAAACAAGTTCAACTTGATTTTAATGAATTTAATATTACAGAGAATACAAACCTGAACACTGCACATTTAAGAAATTTGTTGAAAGATGAAAATAGAAGATTCCATGAACATCCTAAAGCTAGAAGAGGAACAGCAGTATCAGAAGAGAGAAGAAAGACAACATCGGAGAGAATGAAGGAGTACTGGAAAAAGCAGGAAGAAGCATCCATTGAAAAATAATTAATTCAATGTACCCCAAAGTGGGTACAACAACAATAATGACAACAATAACAATGATAATAAATAATACAAACAGAGTACAGTGAACATATTGTCACTCACAAAGCGATACCACTGATTGATATTTCCTCATTCTCTTCCTGACATACGCAAGTGATGCGCTCTGTTCAGTACTTTACTACTTCACTTCTTATTGCTGGCATGCGGCGGTAATAGCTTGGAGAGACGCATCATCTATCAACATCATCACCTGGTTTTACTGCACGCCGACTCCGGCGCAATTGCATACCAACAAAGAACATCTCTCTGTTTCTGGCCTTGAATCTTGAACTTGCCATAATAGAGCCAAGTGCTAATAGGTTGGAATGGCGATCGTTATCTCAATTCTTGAACTAAAACAATGACGATTTTCTGAGCAAACGAAGGATATCATCTTCCTGAGAGACGATGCTGAAACGTCATTGAACAGAATTTGTAGGAAATTCCCTGTCATTTGAATCGATTACCAGCTCTCACGTCAATATTTGTCCTACATTTTTCAAAATTATCAAATCAAAATACTAAGGCTTCTTTAATCTTTGCTAAATGTTGTGAGATAAAATGGAAAGCACTTCTTGTGTGGCACTCCTTGAGCTGGCATTGACATTGAAAGCGCACCTAGAAATCTTTCGGGAGCACCTAATTTTTCACTAGTTGAAACATTGTATTTTTATATGTTGCATAATAATTTTCTAAAATGAATTTCTTTATTGCCAATTCAATAATAGTTACAAAAATCACATATCGTATCTATACATACATTGGCGTGGCTAGAATAAGAGAGCCTTGTGCTTTAGCCATAATTATGCTGTATATAGTGAGAAATAAATTTATTTATTTAAATAATTAGAGCACAAAAAATTCAACAGAAAACGCACTTTATTTGGAGGATGAAACAATGTCCGTTAATTTTTGACTTCGGCTATATATTTTTGAAATTCTGTTAAAAACGTTTTTTTTTTTTTTATTAAAACCCAAACGACAAATATTAAACTCCAAAACCTTCTCCTCCCTTACTTCACAATGGAAGGATTGGTATTAATTATCTTATGGATTAAATTTCTCCTTTGCATGTGCATCTATTTTGTGTTGCTCTCTTCTATTCATTTGCAAAGTAATCTTACCACATTGGTCTGTTTAACCTAATAATACTGTAATTAGCTCGCACTGTTTTTAAATGATGAAGTAGTAGTTTTATAGCCTGAAATATTTTCAAATGGATTCCCTAATTTGCCTTATCAAGCCAATACCTCCCAGTTGAACCCGTTTTGATTTCTCACTTCAAGAATAGAATGCACAAGTAAAGCACGTGTTTCGCATAACAATTGCTTGTTTTCGTGATAAATGGATACGAATTGGTAAAATCTCATTCATGATAAAAGTTTGTAAGCCTAGTCACAACTCAATAATATTGAGTTGTGACTATATCTCCAGCATATTATGCAGGAGATATAAAGAATGATTGTTTAAAAGTTTATAATACAAATCATAAGATCTGATTAGTTCTGACGAATTATTAATATTTAAGGGATTAAGTCTGAATATAACAGAGCCGTTGATTAAAGTACAGATTTGAAAGCCAAATTAAGATATGTAAGAGGTCTGATGACAGCTTGATAGTTGAAATTTGGTTGGATTCGGTTGGTTTTTATGGTCTGAGTGAGTTCCTGTTAAGTTTCTATTGACAATTGCTTGAATGGGCAATAGAGAGGCTGAGCCCATACGTGGGCCGGCAATCTGAAGCCTAATAGACCGAGTGGGCGTCGCTCAATCTCACAAGAATGAATAGTTTAATGTTCTAGGTTTAGATGGAATAATTTCACTAGCAATACAACAATGATTCCAGGAGAACTAAAAAAGGCATGGAAAATGCTTTGATTGGATAGAAAATGATTTTACTTTGAAATAGTGTACTATTTCCAGATAAGTAAAATAGCTATAGCATGTAGAATAATATTATCTAGCTTCAACAAGAGAATTTAAGATTTAGAATACTCGAATTCCATTATCTAAGAGGCGAAAAACGTGTTTGGCAAATATTTATCTATTCAATCAATTGACTACGTTCCAACAAAACATTTTACTGCCTGAAGAATTTTCGAATTAATTTCAAGGTGATTTTCAAGTCGTTTCATTGTTAAGTTTCATTGATTAGGGAACTAGATCGATCTCTTGTCAGCATGTTCAGCCAGATTTGCATTTTCAGCCTGCTAGCTGGATGTGGCTACATTAATATAAATAGAGAACTACATCACCATACATATTATGAATACAGACAGTTCTCTACAACTAAGTACTGAACTACATTTAAAAGGAAAACATAAACACAATATTTATACTGTACTATGAAATTCAAAACAAATTAAGAAAGCAAATTATTGTATCATAAGCGTGAAGAAGTAGCTAGGAAAATGGATTTCACAATAATCTATTTGCAAATGCAATGAAATATTACATTTAAAATGACCATTGTGGGGGGGGGGGGCAGGATATACTTATGAGCCATAAATAGTAAGTATTATCCTGTAACTCCTTCCTTAAATAGCCAGCTAAATTCCAGCTTAAATTTTCTTACAGTAGTCGGAAATAGTATGGTAAGAAAAAAATCTAAAAAGTTGGAGGTCCAAGCTGGAGTGCCTCATTTTTCAATACTAGGTCCATTCCTTTTATTTGTTATTACGACTCCTTATTTACAGATGATGCATCTTTCATTTTCAGCAATTCCTTTCAAGATTATTTAGAAATGAATGCATATTGGTGTGCGAATCATTGTCCAATTCTCAAATTAGTTGAAATTAATGATAAATTGTAAAAAGTGCCAATATCTTCAATTCAAATGAAGTGAGGGCTATGAAAGTGTTTGTAAACGATAATCAGCTAGACCAGGGAGAAAACATTGCATTAAAGTTCTAAAAGTTTTGTTGGAAGAACGATTGACCTGGCCTCATTACATTGCGAGAATATGTTTAAATGTGAAATTTAATCTGCGGTATTTGTCTTGCGACAGCTTGCTATATTAAATGACAAGAATATAATTTCTACAGCTTACCATGGACTTTCAAATTTTATTAGGCATGCTATCTTAGTATGGGGTAATTCATCAAAACAAAATCTTGATAGGGTGTTTAAAATCCAAAAGAAAGCAGTTAGGTGTATAGAAAGAGTAAATAGATTAGATTCATGTAGGCCGTTGTTCAAGAGACTTAGTCTCCTAACTGTACCCTGCTTATATGTGTATGAAGCTACTTTATATGTAAAAACGAATGATATTAACCGAAATCTTGACATACATGATTATAATACAAGAAGCCGAGGAGATTATCACTTGGTGAGTCACAATAGTAGCTTATTCGAAGAAAATCCTAGTTATATAGGTGGGAAATTCTATAACAAGAGACCGCAGTTTTAAAGAGTCTTAAAAATATAGAAATTTAAAAACAAAAAAATATTTTGTTGAAAAAACTTTTTATACAGTACAAGAACTTCTTTCAGATCAAAATTAAGCCTCACTTCAACTAATTTATTGTAAACATAGTAACTAAAATATAAGATTGGTGATATTGTACGTATATAATTATTGATCTATCTTGTCTTATATTCCTTAACCGGAGTCTTCAAGATGTAATCTTAAAAAAAGAAATTCATGTTATTACGTGTTCTAACGATTTTACCTTATCACATACATACAATTCTCAAGGTTATGTAGGATTCGGTAATAAAAAGGTATTTCACAAGGTAGAATGTATTTTTTAACATTATAAAGTAGAGATCATCATCATCATCACGCTTCCAGGATTACTGCACTTAGTTTTGACTTGGAAACTGCATCTGTGGGAAGGATAACAGAATAAAAAGTAATATTTAGGAAACCTTTTTCTTATTTTTATACAGCTTTAAAATGAATTATCACTGGATCCATCTTAGCATCACAAAAATTGATATGCGGCATTGTCTCCCTTGAGAGCAGTCAGGCAGTCATCGCTGGGACTATCAACAATCGGAGGGCTTCAAATGTTAGCGAATGTTATTAAGCAAGTTTCATCATCTGCAGTGAACGAAAACATTAGAATGACAAGGGCCATAAAATATACAAGCCCATAACTTTGAATCAGTGTTATGACTCAGGCGGTCTAGAAGGAGAAAGCAGAAGAGTAATAAATAAAAGGAAAGAGTAGTTAAAGGCCTACATATGCTACAACAGAGAGAGTACGCTAATAACAGTTTGGTGAACATCAATGATGTTAATTTTTTTTTTTTTTTTTGAGGATGAAGCCCACATAGGTCTGAGACCTGTGCGTGGGTAATGAGTTTGATGATGGTGATTGATGAGTTGGACCTACAGTTTTAGGTGGGTTCCGAACCACCGGGAAGTGATTTTCAGCAGAGAATTGCTTTTATTGGTGTGTTTTTTTGTAGTTGGTTCACTACTTAATTAATACAACAGATAATTTTTAGCATTTTTTAGTGAAAGAAAGAATTTTAAGTTGTTAAAAAGGCAGAGGAACAAAGGTTAAAGGGATAAAAAAGAGAAAATTTGTAGGGTTTTGAACAACCATCAACAATTGAAGCATCAATTTAAATATTTTTCCATCCCAACATGAGGGCAAAACTCAGGATTTAATTTTCTAGGGTAGGCAACTTGCATAAAAAATACTGTAAAAACAAGAACAGAGAGGAACTTCATTCGTTTGCGAGCTGACCTCAGAGCATAGAATTGATAAGTTGAATAAAGCATTATAATTTGAATAATAAATTAGCACAGAGTTAATTCAGTGCTCTGTGGAGCTGACTTAGCTAACCTTGAGAATAGGTGAAGTCTATTTGGAAATAATCAACCTGCATACCAGATGATAGATAAAGCAAGACATCAATGATAAGATGATGTGTTCAAGTCAATATCAAAACACGATGTTAGTGCCAGTTTATAAGAAATACTTTTTCAATCCATTGTTATAGGCCCACTTACATGCTATACAATGCTAACTAACTATTTTGTGTTAGAAGCATTGATGTTTGGGCATCCGCTTCGGCATCAAATTGACATTGTATGGTCAGAGCTCCAGACTTGAATAGATTTAAATTGACCGCCAACTTTTCTGTGAAGAGTGACAAAGCACAGGTTGGGGACAATTACCGAGTAAAACGAAATAGTCGGCGAATAATAAACACGGACGGACAAGGACAAAGGCCGCAGGGATAGGCGACGTTACAGCGTCAGTCTTGCTTCTACAAAGTTTATCTATCAATTTCTATTTAATATGGCGCATATAATAACGCCGGTCACGGAGAGGAGCGGCTTAATTGCAGGCACCACTAGTCCACTACTCTGTATAGATGATATCTATATGTGGGCAATACATAGTTATAGTGGTGGCTATTCTTCCTGCTCCTCGGAGGAGGACAATTCAATGGACACAAGAATCACGACGATCCATACATAGACATACTGTTTTGTCATACAGTAGCATATATTATAATATATATATATATATCATAGTATAGTATAGTGTGGTATAGGTATGAGAAAGGCCGCGTGGCGAAATAAATTGGATGAAGCCCGGTGAATTGGCGATCATGCTCTTTGTCCACTCTAATTAAAAATCGGTACTTATTAGTCTTCATTTTTGTACCTTCTTGTCATTACTACGGAAGCAGGGTGGTCGCTGCGTGGAACCTCACTGCTCTATGCAAGGAGAACCGCAATTATGTTTCGAGCAAGTTTTGTTGCGGAGAGCAAGAGCCTTTTGTTAGGAACCAATGAGTTTCCACCATAGATTTCCCTATTCGAGGTAGCCAAATTTGCAGTCGTATATTTTTTGTTCCTTTTAGTCAATGCACTTGAATTTATTTGGATGTATTTCTGGTAAAGAAATACAGAAATTTGAATCAAATATTACTATACACATTACACATATTAAATAAAAATGGCGGCACGAGTATCATCGCAACCAACTAACAACTAGGCTAGAACACTAGATAATATTGAATAAGTAGTTTGTGCTTTAGTGTTACGATATTTTAATTCTAACTCTTGCTACAAGTTTTAAACTACCCCTGCTTGGAGAAATACTACTTCATATCACGTAGGCACTGATGAAACGTTGAACATAGAAGGTTACTGGAAACTGGAAGAATGAAAATAAAGAAAAAATACTTCTGAACGGACACAGGAAAAAATAAGGCTGTAATAAAAAGGAAACGAGGAGAGGGAAGATATACAATATGGAACTCCATTGCTACATCCCTGCCGTCCGCATGTGAAGAGAAATGGGGCGAAGGTGAAAAATAAACAAAAGAGTTTTTTATTACATACTGAATTTTTCACAATTGGAGAACAAATTTTCTAACAGTGTTTTTCTACATTTTTCGTTGTAAGTTAATGGAAAATATGCACATATATAGTATGCACATAATGCATATATACACATATATACATTTCGATGGGAAAATTAAAAGTGGAGTTTGAAATTTCAGAACAATACAAAATTTGACATTTGTAGAGAAATGAATTTCATCGTAACAAAATTTACTTTCTAAGTACAGTAATTTTTTCAGCTAAGACAAAATTAATAAATTTGGCACAACTGACCCACAATTATTTCTATTTTTCAAACATTCTATTTATACTGATTGCATCGTTGCATCATCAACTCAAAACCCACAGACTTCGAAGTGGACCAAATGAGTGTCCAAATGCTGCCTTGCATCCTTGTGTTGGAACTAAAAGTTGAAAAGTTGTTTTCGACGTTCGAATCTGTGCGTGATTCCTGTCGAAATACAAGTTGTAGTGTGTCAGGGCTATGATGAACATTGCAACCATCATGAATGACAACTTTTTTGAACGGTTTTTCGACTACGTTCGACTTCGACTAGAGCGCTTTGCAAGTTTTTGCAAGCGAGAGTGTAGAGGTTGAGGATTTATGATGTTTTAGTATTGCGCCTGATGGCTGACCGCAGCAATGAATATAAAACAATAATTTAATCCATTAGCTTCTACACGTGATGTAACAGCTACGTGCCTACACACAGGCTACTCTCTGAAGTCTGAATATATTGATGTTTTTTATTTGCTTTTCAGTGTATTTGAGCAACGTAAAGAATGCGCAGCCAATCAGTCTGCTTCGGCGGACCTGATTACAATACTTGGCGTCCTTTTAGCGGTAATATTTATGCGAGTCCATTTCACGTGTCGATGACTGTTATGGGGTGGAAGAAGAAGAAGAAGAAGAAGAAGAAGAAGAAGAAGAAGAAGAAGAAGAAGAAGAAGAAAAAGAAAAAGAGGTTCAGATGGAAATGGAAGATATCGGCTAGTCTCGGCCTACAGTAATGAATGGAAACGAAAGTTGAGTTCTCTGCTGGGATGAAATCTGCATTGGCGACCGCCATGTAGGTTCTTTCGTAATGGCCTTGGTAACAACAGGTGTACTGATCACGCTCTGAGGTGCGAGAGAGACAGAACTACGCCTTATCTTATGTAAATGTCGAGTCAGGTGCCCCACCCACCATACGAATGTGTGTATGTGCCCGGAATATATTTTGCACTCTTTATTCACCCATCTACTAGTTGGTGTGTTTTGAAACGGTCGCTCACTGTTGGCGACCCTCCTCAATCTTCCACTCCAAATTATCAAATAAGGCTCCAACCACTGTTATTAGGCCAGAGGACGAACGACTGCGCTGTTTCTAAACGCATTCAGATTATAAGGTCACTTTACTTGGAATTAATGCTTATTAATTTCAAAACAGCGTTTGTTAGCCCACCAATTCGTCTTTTCCTTGTTACGTGTTCTGTTCATATTTCGTCGCATTATAATCACAGTTATCAGAACATACTTAGTTACATAAGTCACAGATACTCCAATTTGACAAAATATGAAACAGAGATACTTATAATTACTATCATTTGAAAACTCGCAACAGTCTAAACTCATCATGGCTGTTGAATGGCAGATCATGCTCATTTGAAAGGGTTCGACTCTACGTGTCTAGTCGACGTTGTTGCTAAATACATAACAGTATAAACATAGTAATGTTCTCTTATGAAACATAAAGATGTTTCCACTCATACTTTACACAGCTGTTCCATAAAAGCTTCGTTACTTAAATTTTTCATATCATAAGGCAAAAGAACATCGGTCTACTAAATCAAAAACTACAATTTTTAAGCAAATTTATAGCATACATTCAAAGGAACGAGAGGCTTTGAAAAATAAGCTTTTCCTCCTCTTTCAATTTTCTTCATTGTTGGTAGTCATGGTCTATATCTTTTTCACAATTACCTAGACATTATTTTATTTTTTCCACTATGGAATTAATAGAGGTTTACAGAATCCTAATTCCTCATAAACTTAAGTGAAACGTTCTACTGGGCCAACAGTTTTGGGATCTGCACTCTGCAGTTGCCCACCCTTATTCCATTCAAACAAGGTAAGGCAACTTGAATACGTAACAAACGTGATTTGTTCTTAAAAAGCAACCACAGACATTGATATACACTCAGCTATTAGAGCTATTGAATTCTTTGAAACTGTGGAGTAAATAAAAAAATACATTTTGAAATTTTACTCCATTTTAAATACAGTCAGAACTTGAAACGCACAATCTCGTGTGGGTGAGTGATATCCATATTTCAATCAGAAAGATAGAGAGAACTAGTTACGGCTTAAAAATAATTCAGATTTAACCTTTGTAATAGGCATATCAATTATTCGCTAACCTATAATGAATAACCAGATAATCTTTAAGTTTTGTCAAATTGATTAGGGATTAAATTAAAATTTAATAAGAGCGGAATTGTTTGTTGTCTGTATGGAAAAACAAATCCAGTCTTTAATCGGACTTTCAAGGTCTTTTAATCAGATGAAACGATAACATCACATGCATTCTGTTTAGTTTAATAAACAGACTACACTTATCATTAATATTACAGGAAAACATTGGTATCATTTAAAAGTCGCTTCAACTACTAAGATAATGTACACAATACAAAATAAAGGAGTTCCATGCCATTGATACTGAACCGTTATAATCCCTGAGTTTTTCTTTTTCATGAATATCGTTATTATATGAGTCATTACAGTATACAAGACGAAATAATTTATAAGAGCGTTGGACTCTATGTGGAATGCAAACAGGTGATTCTTCCCGGAAGATCAGCCAGCCAACTAAATCACGGTCCATTTCTCACGGAACAATAGTTCGTAATTCATTCAGCCTACCTACAAACTCCATTCACATCTCAGAATATCTACCTTTCTCACTGATATATGAAATAGTCTCATTTGAATTTACTCCAGTAAGTATGAACAATAAGCACAGACCTACTTCATGACTACTATGAAATCAAAAATCTTTAAACTTGAGTCTACTTTCACTTAACTGAGGCTATTTGATCACGTACTTAACAATTGAAAAATTAAAATATCATGCCAGCCAGTGTACCGGGTCCCGGGCTAGAGCATTCTCCGCAAACGAGTAGGTCCCGGGATCGTATCATGGCGATGGCATGATTTTTTGGCTAATAGCATTCATCGAACTCAAAACCATCTGTTGCTGTTGTCAATATTCGTAAATCAAAAGTCATGAGGTAAATCAAGTCTTTTGTCAGCGGGGTATTAATGGTGATATTTGCTACCTTGACTTCTAAATGAAGACACTACCGTACATTTGATAAAATTAAAAATGAGAATACAAAATGTATTACCATCTACAAATAGATGAGGCAAATTCATCACTTACTACTTTATAGAATATCTATATTATTGTGGTACCTTAATTTATTGCTGCCAAATATTATGAGTGAGAAGGGTATAATGCCAACAAGATGGACACTCAGCACAGCTACCGGGGATTGGTATTCCTCAACATAACCATTCTTATAACAAATGGGTGGTGATTGGTCATGCGGTGAGCGTGGTGTTCAAGTGGTCGTGATGTTCAGTCACGACCGCGCAAGACTGCGCTTGGATGGGTGACCGTGCTTCAATGACTTGATGTTATAAGCTTTATTATCACTTACCCGGTGGTTCGGAACCCACCTAAAATAGTAGGTCCACCATGTTCCCCGTAACATGGCTCAAACGGCGAGGTGGAACTACCCGTAAGGGTCTCCCCACCATTAAAAGCCATACGCTTATTATTATTATAACAAATTTCATCAACTCACTAGCCCCTACCTACCAACACACTAGCAAACACGACCGCAAACCACAGATAAGACTGTCTCGACCTTGGTCTGGTCGGCCGTCTGTGCATAGCACTGTCGGACAGAAATCTTGCCAATCTTCAAAAGCGGTGATAGAGAAAAGGTGGTAAACTATAGGCCCGAGTTCGGTTAACCGGGGCTTTACTGTATTCATAAAATATTTCAATGTCATGATTCGTGATCAGCCTGTGCCTGTCACTTTTGTCAGCTTATTTTACATGAAATATTACCAATTTACAAGTAAAATGAAGACACTACTGATTTCTGAATCAGTATATTAATGGTGATATTATTGCTACTCTAACTTCTACGAACCTTAACTCAATAAGAAAGCATTTCCAGACCCATGTTTAAATAAAATGTTTCATTATTTTAGTGAGACCACAAGTATAGGCACACTCTGTTTATTGTGATATAGGCCTATAGCCTTACAGCAAAAATTCTAGTCACTATTGATCAATATTTTTTTAAATCTTTTTCAGTTTATATTATCTGAAACATTACAAAATGGATTTTTTTAAAAATAAATTTAAATTGAAGATTTTTGTACTACACATCACCATCTCTAGTTTAACAGCAATGAATTCTCATCTGAGCAGAAACAAAAACAGGTTCAGCAACAAAAACATCTGCAGACCAGTAAATCCCTAAATTACTCAAACAAAATATGTTGCCAACATTGCTCCAACACGTTGTCAACAATTTTGCTGGAAGTGGAAACGCACGACCTTTTTGCAACAAGTTGGCAGCACCGATTTTGGTAGTTGGCAACCGATTCCTGGTGCAACTTTGCTGCCAGGTAGTTGTAATCATTCCTTTATTTGGAGTGTAAACAGGAAAAAGTTGTCAACATTTTTGTATGCATGCGCAATGACAGCACAATGATGATGCACTCTTAATAAGCCATGGCAGACTTTCTGGGAAGATAAATTTGTCTACAGTGCTGAGTTCTTCGATCTTTTTTCCAGTACAAAAGTGAAAAAAAACATGAAGTTTGAGATATTTGAATTTTTTAAAATTATACTTATTCTATACCAGCTCGATTCTTTCTTGTACCATGCAATCAATTTAAAAGGTTTCTATGTACGATTCTAATTTTAAAGCTGTATAAATTGATAACATTGAAAGATTTGACGAAGTGCTTAAATTTCATGCTAAGAGAAAAATTCAAGTCGCTGAGTACTCAGGAGAAGAAGCAGAATTGCATAAGATTTAAAAAAAATCAAATATTTCGAATTTCATGTACTCTTTAGTTTTATTGAGGAGAAAAATCAAATCACTTATCTTTGTACACAAAGATCATGTTCCATGGGCTACAATATTGTACTTTATGAGTTGGGCACTTGTGACTATGCATTTTTTGCAAGATATAAGGCAAAAGCAACAAACGCTGCACTAACTTAAATGTCCAGTTGACAGACAGCCCCAGATCAAATAAATTCACGTGAATCTGGAATGTTGCTTTAGAAATGTTGCGGAGTGGAAACGGTGGGTTTTTCTCAGACAGATTGTTGTCAACAATGTTGTGAACTTAGTTCGAGTCTAAACGTGGCTTAAGTCATTGAAGAAAGCCAATCCAGTAGCCACATAGGCCTACTTGTTCAAAACATTTTTTCATCCAAGCTGAACATTTGCTCGACAATGCATAGGCTACTGGCATAGGTACCCTTGAAAACTGTCTTCAAACTCTGAGGTCCAAACAACATCTCAGATCTCTTCAGGTTGGCAAAGTTCAACATTGAAGTTCTACTCAACACTTTAATTAGCTTTTAAAAGTAGCCAGCGTTATTCCACTCTGCTTGTACTTGTACTACCCTTCATCTAGAAGCAAAGTTGAAAACTGAGAGTTAGTTCAACCACACAATTCCCTGCATACAATTTGTTTCACTATCGTACATAAAATTGAAGAAATCTTGAACCCATGGTTTTGACGATTCATTGCGTTGATGGATTGGAGGAGACTGAATGTGTATGATGAGAAGGTTGGATCAACTTTGGCGACTAAAACGTGAAGATATTTGTTAACTTGTTAACATCCTCGCCAAGCCATGCGTTGGTAGTTGACATTTTCTAAATCTACCAAAATTCAACTTTGAAGCAATTTTCACACTTTCTCCTTGCGGCGAAGGTGATATTGTAGAAGATATCATAATGAATAATGAGACTTGAAGTTGTCACAACCACATTTATTAAAAATCGTGAGATAGTAGTTTCGGTTGTTACACCATTATCCATCTCAAACCATCTAAAACTACAGTACAGAGTAGCTTAATATAATATACTAAACACAGAATGATACTATAGTGATAGCCTAGTATCATGATAGTATCATTCTGTGTTTAGTATAATATTAAGCTACTCTGTATTTTATTTTTAGTTTGATTGAGATTGATAATGGTAACAACCGAAACTAGTATCTCTCGGTTTGCAATAACCTATTGATGTATTATTAATAATTTTTCCCAGATGAATGAATCAAATTTTACAAGGTTAGTTACTAATAGTGGATAGAATATTCTATGTTTCGAAAGTGTTATTTGAATTTTTGAAAGCGTACTGAAGCTAGACTAGCATACGGCTGCGAAGCTGAAGCGTACTGAAAGCGTATTCGATGACTGACACTAGAAAAGCTTTCTGTGAAGATTAGAAAACAGCGCAACGGATAGAATTTGGACAGGTTGTGACCTATTAGCAGTTTATTAGACGTTGTTTATGAAAATTAGCATTGATTAGTCTGAACATAATGTGAAGGATAATAAATTGATAACAATACTAACTTATTGATACTCTAGCATAGATTATTATACTTACATTTATCGAATATCGATGCTTAATAGTTTTTTAATAATTATGTAGTTTTAATCATGTGATTAAACTCATAATTATCTTCGCAATGTGAAAATACGGTTAGATGGCTTCAATCAAGCTATTAGATTATTTTACAGTGCCAATAATGGACTTCAACACAAATTTGTAAATGATAATAATTATTGTTGAAAGATAGTCATGCAGTCTAGGTTTAGAAGGTACGGTAGCAAGATTACAGTGGATGATTAACGATTTTGAATTTGAAAGCGGCACTTTTAACAAAAGCAATAAACGAAGCTACTTTCCTCATCTCTGAGAAGACCGACTAGTTGTTTATCAGTTCCAAATTTACTCTGGCAGTAACCAACATCTGCTAGCTAGTAGAACTTAACTAACAATTGAGAAAAGTAATGCAAAACTCACTTTAATTTAGATCTGCTAAAGAGCAGATACTGTATTCGCTCTCATCTGGAAGTGTGAATAATTCAATTATTCTCCACATTTTGTTTATCCATATTTAAGATCATTAATTATTATTCATCCATTATTTATCCCCTATTGAAATATTATTCAAGATCGAACTATTATTTATCCACAGTAAAGATGCTGGCAGATGGTTTTGATCACAATTTGCGTTTCATGAAACGTTCTATTTCGATGCATTAACAAGCCTTTCTATGTTTGGATCATTGTTAGAAGTCCTGATCTATCAATTATCAAGCTTTGAAGGAGATTGGTTGATCATCTTAAACTGTTCGGTACTGCTCTGTTAATTGTACTTTAATGAGTTTAAACATATTATTTAAGCTGGTTTTTGGTGAATTATTACACAACTTATCAGTTCAGTTCACAATAATCTGGTTTAATATGTTTAATGAGATGGTGATTTAAATTGTAGAGAATGCTAGAGATAGTACTGAAAGTAAAACTTGATTGATTTAAACTGAATAAGACTGATGACCATATCACTCTAATTATCAATTAGGCTTACTCTCTCTTATGTGAGTTTATTGAGATTAAAAATTATGTAACAATCAAAACTATACTCTTCCATGTTTAAAAAATTGAAATAGTTTGAATAAAATCAGTCTTATTCATTATGGATGAAAACCACAATATCATATTACCAACACCAAGAAGATGATTGATCTACAAGTTTTTGAAACGAATTGAATTGGTTCAGAGTTGTCTACCATCCATGAACTAACAGATTGAAGTTGAGCCTTCTGAACTCGAGGAATTATATTTATTGTTCGTTGAGATGAGTATAACTACTACAAATCGAAGGGTTGAGCAGATCCGCTCCTTAAGTACGGTAATTATACAACGGAATGTTAAATTGAAGATCCATCAATACTCCCGACTAAACTATAAAAGTTCATAGCCTACATTGTTTTTAGCCTCTAAATTGTTTTTTTCTTCTTGTAGATTATGTCTTGGAGAGTCCAGTTAAGGAGTATGAGACAAGTCAGATCAACAATAATTATACAATCTTATACACTAGTTACCATAATTTATTACTATATCAATTAATTAGTTAAGGTGAGGCTTAATTTTGATGTGAAAGGAACTCTTGTACACCATAAAAAGCATTATCAACTAAATATTTTTTTAATTTTATTGAAAATTTCTATAGTTTCAAGATTCTTTAAAAAGTGCGGTAGCTTGTTGTAGAGTTAGTCTACCTACCAATTTAGGTTTTTGTTTGAATAAGCTACTATTGTGATTCGCTAAGTGATAATCTCGAATTGTCGTACACGGTCGAGGAAAATTTAAGAGAGCTGTATTTCGATCTGGAATATTTTGATCTAGGAAAAGAAGTAGCTGTATTTCGATTGTGAGGTATTTCGAGAGATTGTGATGTATGAAACAGAGGATCATATGAAGGTAAAGTAAAATTATACATTGTTATAATTATTGGTGTATGTGGAAGATAAATTTTGTGTGCAACACGGGACTAAAGTACTTTTTCTCCCTCAG
Organism: Conomelus anceps; assembly: GCA_948455865.1. Classification (NCBI taxonomy): domain Eukaryota; kingdom Metazoa; phylum Arthropoda; class Insecta; order Hemiptera; family Delphacidae; genus Conomelus; species Conomelus anceps. The sequence goes on along the minus strand of OX418216.1, from coordinate 82,360,200 downwards.
CTACGCCATCGGGTGACAACAGTTTCCCTCAGGGAGAAAAAGTTGCACTTTAGTCCCTAGATGCACAAATAATTATTATATTTGTTTGAACTGGAGATTTACTGCGTTAAAAGCATGACATAAATACTATTTTGGTTTAAACTTGAGATGTCTCTCTTGAACTGAGTTTAGAGTCAACGTACAGATATGGTGTTCTGTTTTAAATAAGATTAGATTAAAGTCAGTGTAGAAGCATACGGACCTTAGTGTTAACTATAACTATATATTTAAATCAATCCAACTATATCTTGGTGAATTCTATTATTTTTAGTATTTATAAATAACGTTGAATGGCTAACGCAAGACTTTAAGCTAGGAAAAAATTTTAAGACTTGTGATATTTTCAACATGCCATAATTGGAAGCATAAAAATTTTTATATTTTGTTCAAGTATTAGGCCTAATATCGTAAAACTTACAATATTGTCTAAAAGAACGAACAAAGCCTATTCTCTACATCAAGATGTGGAAAAAGACAATGAAGAAACGAATTGAACGAGAATAAATAATTTGTTGAATAATGTAAGAAGTGCGTCAGTGAACAAGTACGATAATTAACACAGGAAAAAGTTTGAAAATAAAAGTTGCAGAGAACAAACGCTCGTTTACTGGGTTACAAAGAGTTGATCGTCGTCAAGCTGTCTGCACAAATACCTACCTGGCTAAGTTGGTGTGTGAGGAGGACAAAGAATAGGAGTAGAGGGGGTGAAGGAAAAGGAGGAGTGCGGAAAAGTGTGGAGGCGTTCTGGTCCTAAGAGCGTGGTCGTTTTCTATAGATATCCAAAGCGTAGGACTTGGTCTCTCATATATGAGAGCAACTTATCTTGTCTTAGATGCTTTGTTATTGACTGCAACTTGCCTCGATGACGCAACAATACAAGTATGAATGGGCACTGGCCACTATCAGGCTTATGATTGAGAGCGAAAAATAGTTTCATTCATTTTGTATTTATTCACTGGCTGTGCCACTGGAATCAAAAAATCCACTAAATATTTTTGGAATCATTAAATTTAATTTCTTTAAAAAATCTACTTTCCTACAAAGAATGAGGCCTGCATTTATTAACTCACCTTGAGGCAAAGGGAGGCTTGATATCCTTCTGAGTGAATGCAGTCCACGTTTCCCTTGAGTTGAGGAAGCCTCAAGGCCATACATATGGGCCTTAGTGCATTGAGGTTAAAATATAATTTATAATTACATGTACTTATTTATGATAATATTGTTTGAAATTTGCCAACTTAGCAATAATAATTAATTATTATTATCTATAACATATTTTTAGTGCTGAGGTGAAACATATTGAAATAAATATTTATCAACCATAATTATTATTGTTGATATATATACTACTAGCCAGCAGACTCGCTTCGCTCGCCTTAACCGTCTAGCCAGGGGGCTCTGCCTCCTGGACCCCCGGGGGTCCAACTAATTTCCATTGTGATTAGATAAATTTACAGAAATAGGTGATTTTGGGGAGAATTTTGATACCATTACTTAGTATGCATCTAGGGTCTTAATAAAACATATACATTATATCATATTTCACTCCATGTGGCCTTGAGGTTCTTGAGAAATTGTGATCAACTGAATTACAAAAATCCTAAATTTTGAGATGAATCATGTAACCCTATTTTTCACGTGTTTAGCACCCCAGCTGAAAATTTGAACTTTTTTGGCCTTGTGGTTCTTGAGAAATTATAATCACCTAAATTTTCAAAATCGTTAATCTATGGTTCATTAATTTCACAACTAATTTTTGTTGATTTTCTGATCAATACCTATTTTCACAAAAATTCTCAGGCTCATGTACTGTTACAAATATAAATTATGTTACAAAATATAATACTGTTACAAAATTATAATTTTGAAACCCTTCTTTTAAAACTCATTTAGGGTCTATACTGGACATGCATACCAAATTTCATCTTATTTGGCTCAGTGGTTCTCAAGAAATTATAATCACCTAAATTTTCAAGAATCGTTAATTTTGGGCCCATTTTGGGGTCAATTTTGAGACCCTTCTTTTAAAACTCATATAGGGTCTATACTGGACATGCATACCAAATTTCATCTTATTCGTCTCAGTGGTTCTCAAGAAATTATAATCACCTAAATTTTCAAAAATCGTTAATTTTGGGGTTAATTTTGAAACCCTTCTTTTAAAACTCATTTAGGGTCTATACTGGACATGCATACCAAATTTCATCTTATTTGGCTCAGTGGTTCTTAAGAAATTATTATCACCTAAATTTTCAAAAATTTTCATTGTGATGCAAAATGAATAAGTTCGAAATTAAAGTGTGAGTGTGGAATGAGAAAGGTGACAGAATGAAATCAATCTGACAGGTTAGTTAGAGAATGCCTATATTGATATTCGATTTGAGTCACACTTAACTAACACAATTGCCTAACAGGCAGCTTTGCTACTTTTTTACTTTTAAAAACGTAGGCTTTCAGCTATTGAAATTATTTTGGTAGCTCGGGATAAGTTTGCTTTGTTTGAAACAAATTATTATTCATTAATAGACCTAACCTACTGAACTTGCCAGCCAAACAGCTTAAAGGAACAGCTGATAGAAGTCAACCGTTTTTATCATATGGCAGACCCCTTAGTAGCGTTATTTACACTGTCTTTGAACAGCAAAAGACTTTGCACTTTGCATGTAGGCTACCATACTGTGGGAAACATATGACTGGGTATGATGAAATGTTATTATGCCAGGTTGATGACATCTGTTAAGTGCAAATTTCAAAATATTTGGCTGTTTATCATCAAACTTTTCAAAAATCGTCGATTTTGGGCCCATTTTGGGGCTAATTTTGAAACTTTTTCCAAGGTACATCTAAGGCCGATACTTAACATGAATACCAAATTTTATCTGATTTGACATTATGGTTCTCTAGAAATTGTTGTCACCTAAATTTTCAAAAATCTTCAATTTTGGGCCCATTTTGGGGTAAATTTTCAAACCCTTTCTTAGCACGCGTCTAGTCCCCTTACTGAATACGTGTACCAAATTTTATCGTTTTTGGTCGAGTGGTTCCTGAGAAACTGTGATGAATGAGTGAGTCATTCAGTGGTATTTTCAAAAATCTTCAATTTTGGGCCCATTTTGGGGTAAATTTTGAAACCCTTTCTTAGCACGCGTCTAGTCCCCCTACTGAATACGTGTACCAAATTTTATCGTTTTTGGTCGAGTAGTTCCTGAGAAACTGTGATGAATGAGTGAGTGGTATTTGGATTATATATATATAGATATCTAGAGCTACAATTATCACATGATATAAAAAATATAACACTTATTGGCGTAGCCACGGGGGGAGAGTTTTCTAGATTACAACTACCCTTGAGCCTGTAAAAGAGGCCACAAAAACAAGTAGGAAGGTTTGAATAAATAAAACATTAATAACGGTTACTGGAGGTAAAAAAGGTTTTCATAGATGAAGGATGAATAATGTTATTGTTAGAAAAAAAAACAATATACTCTTGTTGAAGTTGAGATGCTCAATGCTCAATGCCCACTGTAATGTATTGAGATATCATATGTTATTTACGATGTTTTCCAGGTTGCTATGGACTTTTCAAATAAACAGTTCAGTTCTTGATCTGGCCTAATGGCATCAAGTAAACTCTTGTTTTCTTATATTTTCGAGAAATAAACGATATTTAACAATGGCGACGAGAAGGAAAAAACAAAGAAAGGAAAGGAATGAAGAACTTCAAGAAGACGAAGATGTTTCGTCGGGAGTTCGTTCCCTGAATTTGGGAAAACTTCCCGAATTCAATATTCACTCGGAAGATTGGAATATTTACGAAGAACTACTGGAACAATTTTTTGAAGTCAACGCAATTCCGGAGGTTCGTAAAGTTTCTGTTCTAATTACGTTTCTAGGTACAGAGGCATATAAACATTTAAGGGATCTATGCGTACCAGACTTACCAAAAGAGAAGAGCTACGAAGAGCTTTGCGAGATCATGAGAAGCCAGTTTTCACGTAGAGTGTCAGTTTACAGAGAACGAATTGATTTCTATGATCTAAAGCAGCGACCAGAAGATAATTTGAAAGCTTGGTATGCTATAATAAAGAAACAGTCTACTATGTGTGATTTTGGGCCTAGATTGGAGGAGGTTCTAAAAGATAAGGATACAGTTCGATATCCCATCCAGTAAAATAATCGCATGAGTTTCGATACCGGATGGAAGTGTCGATATCGATACTTCATACTATCGATTGGAATTGTGTAACAAAAATGTTTTGCGTATCAAAGTGTCTGTATAAAACTGCATTTTAACGCATGAATTGATGTCTGGAATCGTATTGTAAACAAAATGTAGTTTATTATTGTTTACTTTACAATAATATAAATACAAAAATAAAACATTTAATTAAATTTTAATAGAGAATAAATAAATATTTACTCGCGTAGGCTGAAATGTGATATGTTCATTTGCAACAACTGGATCGGTAGTGTTGTAGGTTTAGGTTAAGTTATAATTTCATAATTTTATACTATTTATACAAAGTAATACATATATATATATGTTTAACTACGGTATATATTTAACATGGGTATAACATTTTTATGGCATTGAAGATGATATTTGAATCGTATATGTTTTAGTGCCAATACCTGTTGACAGAACTGCTCCGTGTCGTTCTCTTGCTTTCTTCCGTATCATTCTGTACCTTTCTCAGCTTTCGTCTGTTTCTATCCTATTACAAAACTATCGTTCAGTAGCATGAGTTTATTATAGAAAATGAATGCATTTTGGTAGGAATTTCATGTAATTAGTAATAAAATCAAGTTTTTTTTAATTTAAACATATCCTAGCCCATCATCATTAATCCTTATAACAAAATAATGATAAAAGTGCCAAATAAGAGCTTACCAATATTTCAACTTTCTATAGTATCATTTTAAAGTATTTTCCATGCTCACCACAAACATCATAATCATTTTGAGCATAAACGCCTAATAACGGATGAAAAGTGAAGTGATAATTTGATGTTAATGAAATGAAATTACATTTCATGACACAGAACAAGTTTGTTAAGGTTGAGTTAAAGTAGGTGGAGTAAGGTTGAATTACCAAACTTAACCAACACAACCTAGCTTAACCAAAGGCATCCTAACCTAGCTAGGCTAGGTTAGGTTGAGTTAGGCTAGGTTAGATTGGCTTTGGTTAGTTAGGGGTATTGTAAAGTTCAAGCTAGGTTGGCTTTGGCTGATTAGGTTTATGAGGTTAGGCTTTGGTTTAGTTAGGCTATTTTGGGTTAGGTGAGGTTGGGTTGAATATGCAAAATATGGGTGGTATCCTGTAGGACGACCTAACAGTTTGATTGATGTACTGCTAGTTAACCAAACCTAACCTAACCTGGTTAGATGTGACTGAACACAACCTTTTAAATCTACACATGTGCGAACATTTTGTGCATGCGCAGAAGTGTAGTCTGTGTGAATGGAACAAAGTGGAATGGAACTGCATAACCAAACCTTTCCTAACCTGGCTAGATGTGACTGAACCACCTCTGTTTACTAGGTTGGTCAAAACGACAGTCGTACAAATGGTGTCCTCCTGATAAAATAGTACGTTGCGTTTCAACGACAAATTTACAGAGGTGCTTCAGTCACATCTAGCCAGGTTAGGAAAGGTTTGGTTATGCAGTTCCATTCCACTTCGGTCGTCCATTCACGCAGACTACGCTTCTGCGCATGAGTGAAATGTCGCACATGTGTTAATTTATATGGTCGTGACTGAATCACCTCATACAAACACGACCTTTGTTTACTAGGTCAGACAAAACTACAGTCATACAAATGTTGTCCTCCTGCAAAATACACAAGCATATTGCTAATCATATTATATTTGTTAGGCTTGGTGGGCTTTGCCTGATGTCTGCACAGACAATTTTTGAAAGAAAAACTGTTTAAAATTTTTGGATTTCTTGCTCCATGACGATCTGCGTTGTTAATATTATCTTTTTGTTGTAAATTTAACAACTTGCAGTCAATTAACGACTGCAAATCGTCCTCGAAGTGTAAATGTGTAGTTAAAACGCAACATAACACGTTATCAGCTGTTTTGTATCATTCGGATGATACAGAACAGATGCGTTGATAAGCAAAACAGTATTGATACTTCCATCTGGTATCGAAACTCGTGCGATTATTTCGCTGGATGGGATATCGAACTGTATCGAGATCATGAGAAGCCAGTTTTCACGTAGAGTGTCAGTTTACAGAGAACGAATTGATTTCTATGATCTAAAGCAGCGACCAGAAGATAATTTGAAAGCTTGGTATGCTATAATAAAGAAACAGTCTACTATGTGTGATTTTGGGCCTAGATTGGAGGAGGTTCTAAAAGATAAATTTGTCTGTGGTTTATTAGACAGTAACATAAAAGATCGGTTATGTGAAGAGCAACCTAACAAAAGAACGTTGAAGGAATTATATGAGTTAGCTTTGTCAAGAGAAATAAGCCTCAGTAAGAAAACTGTACAGGTGGAAGTAGAGCAAGTTTCGACGTCAAGGTTAAAGAAAAATAATAAACACAGGCAGAATAAACTAGTTTGGAATGATCGTAGAAATTACTGTGAGGTATGTGGAAACAATTTTCATAATTCGGTTACTTGTAAATACAAAGAATATAAATGTAGAATATGTAAGAACGTAGGTCATTTGCAAAAGGTTTGTCCAAGCAGGAATGTAGAAAAGGTTAATGATTTTGAAGGAGAGAGTTCAGAGTATAGCATTGAAGAAATTGAGAGAAGCAACGCAGTGAAAGTTTTGAATATAGATAACGTTAATACAATCAGACCATACATGAGTACAGTCGTAATAGATGGATTTTCGTTGGAAATGGAAGTTGATACAGGAAGTGGTGTTTCAATAATTCCGTATTCAATCTATGAAACAGTTTTCAAAACAATTAAACCGCTAAAGCACTCAAATGTGAAACTGAAATCATTTTCTAATCAAATAATAGAGCCAAAAGGATCTTTATCAGTGGATGTGGTATGGCTGAACAAATCAGTCAATTGTAATTTATTAGTAGTGGCTGAAGCAAACCAGAGTTTAATAGGCCATGATTGGCTTCAGAAATTTGACTGGCTAAGATCAGAGGAAGTTAAAAATGTTGAATCATCAGAAGGAGATTTACAGAAATTGATTTCAAGTTATCCATGTGTATTCTCCAAAGAGTTAGGTTGTTATAAGTTTGGGAAAATTGCGCTCAAAGTAAAACCAGGAACTACACCTCGTTTTGTGAAACCAAGACCTATTCCTTTTGCTTTTAGAAATCAAGTCGATGAGGAACTGGATAGGTTGCAAAAAATGGGAATTATTGAGAAAATTGACTCTTCTACCTGGGGTACCCCACTTGTTCCTGTTTTGAAGGAAAATGGAAAATTGAGGTTATGTGCAAACTATAAAATAACAGTAAACCCTCATTTGGAAGATGTAAGCCACCCATTACCAAAAATGGAAGAAATTTGGGCAACTCTGCAAGGTGGTCAGGAATTCCCAAAATTGGACCTATGTCAAGCTTACAATCAATTGGAATTAGAAGAGGAAACAAAGATGTTATTAGCTTGGTCCACTCATAAGGGCGTTTTCAAAGTGAATCGTTTGACTTTTGGATCAAAACCAGCTGTGGCCATTTTTCAAAGAGAGCTAGAGAAAACCTTGCAAGGGTTAGAAGGTGTTGTTAATTTCTTGGATGATATAATTATAACAGGCCGAACACGAGATGAGCATTTGAGAAATTTGGAGAATGTTTTAACAAAACTTTCCAATGCTGGGTTAACATTAAATTTAGAAAAATGTCAGTTTTTTAAACCAGAAGTAAGATACTTGGGACACTTGATAAACAGGAATGGAATTCAGAAAGATCCGGAAAATGTTTCGGCTCTACTTACTTGTCCTAGACCTGCAAATATTTCAGAACTGAGATCGTTCTTAGGGGTAGTAAATTATTTTGAAAGATTCATCAGAAGTTTACCAGATCTCCTAGGACCCTTATATAGACTTTTGAAGAAAGGAAATCGGTTTATTTGGGATAGCAAGTGTCAGAAGGCGTTTGAGAATGCAAAAAAGGAAATCACTTCAGATCAAATTCTGATACATTTTGATCCTGTGGTACCATTATGCTTGTATTGTGATGCATCCAATAATGGTATTGGTGCAGTTCTACTACATGAGTTAGAGGATGGTTCAAAGTGACCTATAGGTTTTGTAAGTTGGAAACTAACTACTGCAGAGAGTGGGTACTCAACAATACACAAAGAGGCATTGGCCATTTACTGGGGAATGACAAAATTCTATCAGTATTTAATGGGAAGAACATTCACCTTATATTCGGATCACAAGCCACTGGCAGCAATATTCGGAGAGAAGAAAGGAATCCCAGAAATGGCAGCAGGACGGCTTCAGCGTTGGTCAACTTATATATCTGGATTTGATTACAAATTTCAACACATAAGGTCAGCATCAAATCTCTAGGATGCCAGTCGAGAGTCAAGAAAATGACATTTTTAACAAAGTAGACTATGTAAATTTAGTGGCAGCACAAATGCCAGTATCAATGAAGTTAGTAAGGAGTGAAACACGTACAGATCCAACACTAAGCAAGGTGTTGAGATTTGTTAGGGAAGGATGGCCAACCTCTGTGGAAGATGACTTAAAACCATATTTTTTGAGAAGACTAGAGTTGAGCACTGATTTGGACGTTTTGATGTGAGGTTACAGGTTAGTGATTCCAAAAAAGTACATATTGAAGTTATTGAATGAACTGCATACAGCTCATTTGGGAATGACCAAAATGAAATCAAGAGCATAGGTCATATTTTTGGTGGCCTTCATTGGACAAAGATATAGAGAATTACTGCAAAAGATGTAATGTATGTATGTCATCAAGACCAATGCCTCCATCAGACACAAGTAAATGGCCCTCTGTTGATACTCTTTTTGAGCAAATTCATGTGGACTATGCAGGACCTGTGAAAGGTAAATATTACCTTGTTGTTACGGATTCATTTAGTAAATGGCCTGAAGTTTGTGAGGTGACATCCACTTCTACAGAAGTAACGCTGAGAAAGCTGAGAGATATATTCACACGTTTTGGAGTTCCAAAAACATTGGTGACAGATAATGGAGCAAATTTCACTTCCAAGGAATTTGAAGAGTTTTGCAGGTTCAATATTATAAAACACATTGCCACTCCCCCATTCCATCCTGCTAGTAATGGAGCAGCTGAGAATGCTGTGAAGACATTCAAAAAATCGCTACTGAAACATCTTATGGAGTCAGAGAAAAACAAAGTTTCAACTCCTACAGCTATAAGTAGGTATCTTTTCAGTTATCGGATTTCTACTCATTGTACTATGGGAGAAACTCCAGCAAAACGAATGTTTGGGCGGGAACTACGTAATAGATTGGATGTACTAAGGGAAGAAAATCAAACATCAATTGGAAACAAGGGCAGAGAAATCGAATTGAGAGTGGGAGAAGAAGTTTATGTGAGAGACTACAGAGAGTCGGGGACTCGTTGGTCAAGAGCCACTATTGAAGAAAGGATAGGGGACAGAATTTATAAGGTCATACCTGAAGGAACAGTGCTTCGGTGGAGGAGACATAAGGATCAGATTTTGAAAGCTTAGGAAGGGAGAGATGTAATGTATTGAGATATCATATGTTATTTATGATGTTTTCCAGGTTGCTATGGACTTTTCGAATAAACAGTTCAGTTCTTGATCTGGCCTAATGGCATCAAGTAAACTCTTGTTTTCTTATATTTTCGAGAAATAAACGATATTTAACACCCACCAAGAGAACTTCATCACAACAAACGATGTGCTGGATGATTTTTTTAAAATTCACATTGAATGGATCTTGGTTTGTAGCTTTTTTAAGGCAGGTGCGAGGGCGTAGCAAAGGGAGGTCCCCGGGTCTCAAGTGGTTGTAACTTATAAAATGTAGGTTATCTCTTATCATGCAATGAAATTAAACACTAAAAGTGAAACAGACATTATAATCAGAGCCGCCTAGAGGGAGGGGTAAACGGGGCAATTAGAACCGGCGCCTAATGCCAAGGAGGTCACATAAATGTATAAATATAAGCAAATTACAAAAAAAAAAAAAAAAATCAGGGGCCCCAAATTGCCCCAGCTGGGCCTCTAGAAGCCCATTAGAATCCTTACAAAATCTAGAAGCCCCGCCGAGGGCCCTACCGGCCCGTTTTTGCTGCTACAGTCATGTGTGACAAGTAATGACTCAAGTAAGCTGCATTTAGAATAATTATATTAAATTTGAGCGTTTCTACTCCAGGGCCCCCTTATTGTCTCGGTTGACTCGGCTTTGGGCCTACAGGGGCTCCTTATTGTCCTCTTTTGGGGCCCCTTAGACGCCTAACAGACCCTGTAGGCCCTCTGGCGCTGTATATATTCGAATATTCCAAATTTGAACGTTACTTCATTGGAAATATATTAAGTATCAGTGAAGGAAAAAATAAGTCCTCAATGCTGGTGAGTTCCTGTATTTTCGGAGCCCTCGGTTGAAAGTGCCCCTAGGCCACTTCAATGAATTTGACACAGTAGGCTTGAAAGGAGAAAAGGATGTCTTGATAATTTTTTGCGAAAGGGCTTCAAATGCTCATATCTGTCAGTGTATTCTATATTCAGTGACAGTACAGTATATTCTATATTCCTGTTATACGGGGCATTAAAAGTTGATATCACTACATTAATAATCAAGGCAACCCAACACCCCATACAATTTATTGAGATCGTAAAATTTGTCTCGCCATGAATCAATCAAAGAATAACGTGAGGGAAGAGTTTGGTTACCACAAAAATAAATACAGCTTATAGGTCTCCAGCCGAAACTCTGTTCCGGGCTACAAAAACACCCCGGACCCCTTGCACTGGCAGGCGGGGGGGTATTACATACCACCAGGGCCCCAAAATCTCCGATAACCCCCACCCTCGCATTACATAATCCAGACTACGCTACTGATATCACGTGATGGTTATGTGAACAATATTGTAGCGAATATGAGAATGAAAATAGAGAAAAAGGAGGACAGTGGTTCTTGGTGTTATATGCTATGTAAATGTTTACTTTTAAGCAATTAATTACTCTGCTTTTGACACTTTTATGGTGTTTACTTGGTAATTTGTAGAATGTTCTAGTTGTTTGATTAGACATTAATGGAATGTTATCGTTTTTTGTGGGAAGTGCGAGTTTCCTTATTTATTTATTTAGAAGATGATAGAAAAATGTAGATATATCTCGATTGTTGAAAAACCTATTAAAGGCAAACGCATTTGTAGAAACTAGTTCAGTCTTGTTTGATACTCGTCGTGATAAGTGGCAGTGGTGACAGTTCCTGTTAATACAGACAGTGAAATTCCGTTGGCGCTATTACAAACCATGCAATGAACTTTCGTTGTCTGTAGTGATAATTCTCTTGACAGTTCTATAGTTTTAATTCTTTTATCTATTACTGTATTACGGACTTGTGCTACGTAAGTTAATTGTTCTTCCTCAACGATTCTTTTTGAATATTATTGGACAGTTTATTGTACAGTTATTATTTGATATTAGATCGGCCTTTTGATTTAGTGATTGATTTTTGTACAGTTTATTGAAAACTCATTATTAGTTGAACAATATCGTGTTATCTGTTTTTAATTGCTTATTTTTCTGTAAGAAATTACTGAGCAGTGTGAGTTGTAGATTATTTGTGTTAATAAAGTGCAAGTGATAAATTTAAGTGTTGCTAGCGTTATTTCAGACATAGAACCTGTAACAATATACTGTAGTATTCATTGAACTTGGCAGCGTGTAACAGATGGGACATGCTATATCTGAACCCAACATACTGCTGACAAGTTATATGAAAACTACAGTACACAACTATAAAGTAAAGTCGTCTATGATAAATATTAATTTCAGTATTTACCACTTCAGCACAGAAATAATAAAAATGTATAAATACTGAATAAATTAATCAATAATAGCAATTGATGAGAACTGAATTGAATGTGAATTTCAATGTGAACTGAATTGAATGGAATATGGAAAGCCAAATGTGAATTGAATATCAAGTTGATATCAGCTATAATTTAGTAATCTATCTATACTTCTGACTTCTGTATTTCTATAACCCACTATATTTTACGGTTTATCCACCTAATAAGCTCAGTAGCTTATCAGTTTGGTTCCAAAGTCATTAATCTTCCGATGGTACTCTACAAATTGCAGTCTCTCTTTCAAGTTCGGTTGATTGAGTCATTGAGAGAGAGAGAGAGAGAGAGAGAGAGAGAGAGAGAGAGAGAGAGAGAGAGAGAGAGAGAGAGATAGAGTGAGAGAGAGAGAGAGAGAGAGAGAGAGAGAGCGAGAAAGAGATTCCCAACTACGCACTAAAAATAGTCTATCATCTATCTATTTATATTTCATCTAAATACTGTATTTCTATTTCTATCCCACATAGTTGATAATGATAATAATAAATGGCCATAGCTCAAGTAAGTTCACCGTATAATGTAATTAAAAGTAGTTTATGATCAATTCAAATTCAAAAGGCAGGCTCATAGCTGAACGATGAATTCAGAAAACGTAAATATGACTATGATAAGAAAAATATTAATATACAGGGTAATCATCAAGTCGCGCAACCCAAAATGATAGTCTTGGAAATCTGAAATATTTTTGTTTCTTTTTTTCAAAGTTTATGATACAAGTTATAATTACAACTTACTTACTTACAAGTTCATAATTAGTACTACGAATGTCCACCATAATTTCCATGCATCAATGCATTTTCTTACATTGCAAGCAACCTTTTTCAATGTAGCAGTAGTGATAATTTGATATGCAGTCTTCAATGTTTTTTCTGAGTTCATCAAGTGTATGCAGGTTGTTTGTGTACACATAATCTTTCAAATAGCCCCACAAATAAAAATCAGGACGACTCAGACAGATCTGGTGAACGAGGAAGAAGCGACAAACCACAAGAAATTATTGAATGATACGCTGTTCTTGCGTAAAATACATTGCGACTCAAAATGAACAAACCAACTGCTGTCTGGCTCACTGTCACCCGGTTGCATGATCTAGTAGTGCTGCCACGTAATGTACAAATAAACGAAAAATTCCCATATTGATATTACACTTTACAAATTTACATTTCATTCCTACAGTGCTTCAAACATTGGGTTGCGCGACTTTACGATCACTCTGTAGTTTACTATTAGAAAATGCAGAATAGTTAGAGCTTATTCTTTAATTCATCCCAGCATCATAATATTTTATATTATGCAGAGTAAAATAGTTTAATAGAAATTTGAATCTAATCAGATAGCAGGAGTTATCGAATTTTGAAAAGAAACTTACAAGGTGTTGTTTGAGCAATGGGATGAGCAAATAATAAAAATAGAAATAGGAATTGACAATTTGGTAGATAGTAGGATGAAAGAGACGTCCGATATCTAAAAGACGATGCCTGCTTTCTTATCAGCTATTTGCTTTTCTCTCGCCTCCACAAAATAATGCTAGTGCCGGGCTGCCGGCTCACTGGGGCTCACACACCATTCAGTGATTCAGTGTCAGTCGACCCGACACTCTCACATGTAGACACTAAAATAAGATATAGTGCACTTGGGCACGCAGGGCCCTTTCAGATATCAAGTACAACACTATATATATCCAGCAGTTCAATATGGCTCCTCATGTGAGGCGTGGCTCACAAATAAACACATTCAAGCTCACGTCATTGAAATCTAGTAGAGGATAATATTCCCGATAGAAGCCACCAGATATATCCAATTTCAGACTCCGTCACTTATTGAAAAACTGAGAGCAAGTGAAAAATCGAAAGCCGGTGTTCTATCCTTCCATTCATGAACTGCGATCTCTAGACTATGACTATGACCTATCAATGGGAGTCACAACTGAACCTATATGATTATTTAATTTATTTTATACATTTATGCCAGCTCAATGTAGACTTTTATAAAAAATATAATCAATGTACGAGAGTTCACATTTGTTAATTAAATTGATGATCAGTCGATAAATATTCAAAAATGGTAGGCGTGGAACGGGATTTGAACCCTTGACCGCAGGAGTAGATAGGGCTCTAACCAGTTCACTGCATAATCAAATAAGTAGTTTTTAAATAGAATATTGTTAAACTTGTGGACTGAACCGGTTGCATTGGTGGTTGATAAAATTCTTTTACTAATAATGTGATACAATTTTTAGCCTTTTAGTAATATTATGTTATTAATTAATTTTTATTAAAAATAATAGAGAAAAATAATTTGAATAAAATCCTAGTTTACGCACAACTGACATGAATGAGTTGCATTTGAAATATTTATCAATGGTGAAAAAGCTCAAAAAAATTAAATTAATTAATTATTCTGAATCGACTTTTTATTTCATTAATGCTATTTTTTAATGAATTTAAGTGAACTTTAATTTTTAATTTCAAATCAAGTAGCCTAACTAAAATTCATTAGTTTTATCTATATTAATCTGATAAATTTTGATACAATAGTTTTTCTTATAGACAGAATTCAGGACAGATTATGGTGAAAAATATAGGGAATGAAATTATTTCAACCTAATTTTTCTTTAAAAATAAAATATTATTCCTTAGAATTTGGATTTGTAAACAAAAACTGGCACCTTCCTCGGATTTAAACTCAGGGCTAACTGCATGATAGCACAGCACTGATCCAATGAGGCTACAGCTGAATTATGAAATATGTGACACAATACATACATTTCAATATCAGCGGTTGAACGGTGCTAGTGTAGTGAAATCAGGGTTTTACATCTATAGTCTGTTCAGCGAGACTACACAGTGGAGTAAACAAACATGTGCGTGCGTGCAAACCGAGACTCAACGAAGCCCGATTCACATATAGCCTAGTTTTCGAAACGCATCGAACAGGCAACAGGCCTACCCATCGAAAACGACTTTCAATAATAATTTTCAAACACCTACTTGGATAATACTTATTATTTATTGTAAATGGAAATAGATACATGAGCATAATGAATTATATGAATGAGATGGATATTTTCTTATTTTCAGTGCTTAGGTAATGTATCCAAACATTCAGCAATCATTGGTATCACTATTATTAGAATTGTTCATAAATTTGTCGATTGAATTATTTTTACCTATACATTTGAAATGAAAAAACCGACTTGATAACTGAATTTAAAATCTAATATGTTCTTGAAATAATGCAATAATAATGTTACGGGTTCTAATGTCTAAAATAAGGCTGGCAACACTAAAGTTCACACTTGCACTTCATTTACACAAATTAATTGTAAGTTCAATTAATTAAATAAAAACAGATCATCAAATGACAAGCTAACACTTATTTTCAGTAATTATTTACAAGAATTAATGAATAAGTAATTACAGGCTGATCAATAATAAAAGAAACAAGCGTCCAATAAACTGTACAATAATGCAGAAAGAAATTATAAAAAGAGCAACTAATCACTTACAAAAACACAGTTCAATTCGTTATTCGACAGTCCCAAATAATATCACTTAACACAACGTCTCTAAACTATTAGTAAGCTGCATAAACAGTAAACACTTGTCTCTGCACTTGACACTGTCCAAAGACTGAATAAAGCACTGTTTACTCCACTGGCACTGGATTGTCTTTCTCACGAGATCTGTAATACAATCTGTCACACGGGTTTGTAAAACTAAACTCACTGGTTCATGTGGACTCCTTCATATAGCTGTTGTAGTTGTATAATTCCAAGAATTGGAGGTCACTAGATGCTTCGAGAAGGCCACGGAACATGATCTAGATTGTTCAGGAAGAATGTAGAAATCTCGAGAAATCAATTGAGTGAGAGAGTTGCAGACTTGAAGAATAAGAGTGGCAAAGACATCTAATGAGAGAGAATGAGAAAAATCAGATTGCCTGCTGCATCTGTCCATGAAAACAATGGAATGGTATAAATAGAGCAAGTGCGTGCCTAACTGCTTGTTTGCTTTCGTAACAATAATAATTTATTAATTTCACAAACTGGAAGTGCGACATCAGCTGTTGAATGAACAGGAGTTGGCAATGAATGTGAATAGGCCGACCGACCGATGCCAGTACAATTCTCGGAATTCCTCACTCACACACATGCAAAGTTTGTTTACCATTCCGTAGGCTCGCTGAACAGACTATAGCGTAATCTTGGCTAAACTTTTATCAAATGCTTGCAGTTTCTGCGGAATTTGCAAGACAAACTCACAAAGAATAATAACTTAAAACAATATTATTGTTTAATGAACAATAATTTCAACATTTTTGGTTATATTATCGGGATGTCGGGAAACAATTAATTATTGTAAGTTACTGAAGTAAAATGTTTAGTTCCGGTAGTGAGAAGGTAAATGTAGTAGTTCACTTTGACGTTAGATGGCGCAATACATTTTTCCAGTTTGTGGAACTTATTTGACCAAAACATATTTGATAAATCATTCAAATAATTGCATTATTATTACTATTATTATCTTTCTTTTCCATCACATTTGATGTGAGTTTTCTAATTAAAATCGACCTATGGCAAGATTTTGATTAATTTTGTATGTGAATGTTCAGGAATGCCCTATAACTTAATCATTCATAAGTACTACTGCCTTCTGCATTGTGTTCTTTTTGACACTCCCAACTGACTCAAATTTGATGTCACCTTTGTCGTAATTAGTCCAACCGCAGAAATAATGACAGGCATGATTGACACCTTTTCTTGTTGCCTTTATCTCAGCAGCCAGAGGGAGATACTTCAGTAGCGTGGCGAAAATCTTTTTTTGGGGGCGGGTATCGAAGATTTGAGGGCCCCTGGGGGGTATGGATTACGGGTATGGAATTGTACGTCAAAAGGAAGAGTAATTGACCAATAAATTATTCTGGAAGTTACAGTATTCTAGCTGAAACAATTTCCAATTTATTTAGGGGTTCTCATACATAAATGGATTACTCTGTATATAAGAGATAATTAAATAAGTGAGATGATCAATTTATTGGAATTTAATTTTAAACGATGAAGTTGCAAATGCACTGTATTTTGCATTTACATTTGCTTTACATTTTTATGCTGGCTGCTTTGGTCATCTATAGAAGCAAAATCCACAAAAGAAAATCCACATTTTTGGAATCTGTAATTGGGTTATTGTCGAGAAAATATCAGTCAAAGGACAAAACAATAAATCCTTTTCTAAGCTCAGCTATTAATTTTGAAAGAAAAGACACAAAATCTATTCATTTTCATTTTCATTATGAAGAAACTGTTTAAAGTTTAGGAAAAAGAGCAAGGTATAGATTTCTCGTAAGAAAAAGAGCAAGGTATAGATTTCTCGTAAGAAAAAAAATTTAATTTATTTTATCCCCAATTAAATAAATAAAATTAACTTCCTACGTTAGGCTAATATTGAAAAAAAAATTAGGATAATGTAGTCTATTAATACATTAATTTGTTCATTCAATCGACTTTTCAAAGTTATAGTTGTTGGGAAAAGTTCAGATAAATTGTTACGTTCAAAATCAATTGTAATGTTGAATGTAACTAGTGAACAGAAACGAGAAAATTTCTATGACATGAAATAATATCAGAATAGGACTCGGAAGGGAAAATCGCAGAGAAGAGGGAATGGGTCAGAAATACAAAAGGATACGAAGTGCTCGTCGAAAAACGCCCCAGGGAATCACTTAAGTTTTGTTTTTGGAAGACGTAGCCAGCCACAATCAACGCAAACAACAAAATGCTCTAGTAATAAAACTGCGACCAAGGGAATATCTACGATTCTCACTCTTTCCTTGTTCTTTCCATCTTCTTTAAAGATATTTCAACTTTCAAAAGAATTACAAAGTTTTTTGATTAAATCAACTATGCACATAAATTTTGTGAATGCATTCTCCAGAAAATGGTTTATTGATCAATATCTAAAATATATGATGACAGTGAGAAAAACATGAGGATCCTCAAGTTAGGTTATGATGTGCCAGACATGCCATTAATTTATCTCATTACTTTTGCACCAACACAATTTTATGGAATTGAATTTTGATTGATACGTATCAAGCAATAATTAACAATAAATTTTGTAATTTTTATCAGTGAGAACCAATTCCCTTGACAGATTGATTTCGTAACGAAAATAAAAGTGGGGGAAACAATAGAAAGGATACAGTTTACATGTGGAAATAGGTTCACCACCAATGAATGCATGAGGACAGCATTAAAAACGCTTTTGTTATCCATCCACTTGATAACACAAATATTTTGATTCTCATCAACTACTTCAATGAAATCTCCCTTTATCATCTGGCAGTTTTTTTTTCAGTATTGTGTCGGAACTCGTCGAGTGAGGACGTATAGAAGTTAAATATAGTAGAGTAGAAGAGTAGAATAGACTATTTCAGAAATGATTAGATATACTGCCATAGAAATAATAATGGGCCCATTAAACTTGCCACAAGCTTGATTGTACTGGAGTAATGAACTTTGCTTACCAATAATTGTAGATCATATGAGTAGGAATGTTTTTTTTTTTGTAATAAGAAATAATCTGCATTTTGTGATAATCTTCATCTACATGATGCTAATGATAAATTGTGGAAGGTGTACCCAGTATAGAAAGTATAAATAAAAAATGTAAAATATTGCCTAGAACTAGAAACCTGTCTAGATGAGCAGATGATCCTCAGATGTGGGCTCAGACAATACTTGCCTTCAAAGCCTTATCCATTGGGGTTGAAGAATTTCGTTCTGGCTGCAGCAGATAGATTAGTTCTATATTTTCTTATCTATACAGGCCGTGGTACTGTTAATAAGGAAGATACGACTAAATTATATAGGTCTGAGAGTATCTGTCATCAAGCATCTCAGCATCAGTGTGCCAAATGATAATGAGCATGTAAACTAAATAAATAAAATTCGATATCATTTTCTATTATATTATCTCGTAAATATCTCATCTACAGACCATGCCCTGAGAGTAGATTGAGGATTGTTTCTCTAGTTTGGAGCCAGCTTCAAAGAGAAATTCTATAAATGATTAGGAGCGAAGAATAAAAAACGTTGGACGACAGAACGTGCGACACGAAAAGCATTGGCATCGGCCACATCGCACTCTCATCGGAAACTTGCAATTTTCATGTCTGTGTTCGGAGGGGGGGGGGGGGGGTTGAACGGGGTTTGAGGCACGGGCTTAGTTAACGACAGAGCCTGGGGCGGTTTTTAACCGGACGAGCGTTTTTCATCGGCTTGCAATAGCGAATCGCCGCAGCCCGCGGGCAACCGAGGGTCCATCCAACAGGGCCGGCCGTAAACACTGGAGAGTGGTAGAGAGAGAGAGAGTAAGAGCAAAAAAGAGAGAAAGATCGAGTCAGAGAGAGCACTCAAACCAAACAGAGATACCCAATGACTAGAGTATATCGGCTAGAGCAAGCCAGTGCTCTATCTTCTGATCCAGCCACAAAGAGAAGCCAATACAAAGAAGAAGCCAAGATATAATCTATTTCATCCTACAATTTATAAACCACGCAACTAAGAAGCAGCCGAGCGAGATCGGGCGAATAATTCCTCCGTTTTATAGCTGGCCATGTCCAAGTAATACACGCTGGAAGCAGTTGAGCAGGATTTAGATATCCGCAGACTACTGACTGGATTACAGTCAGTTATGTCTACCGTATAAGTTGCATGCAAACAGAATATTCGCTGGGAGAAACATGAGGAACAGGGGACAGAGCACCAGAGGGTGTTAGTGGAGGAACATCGGTGGTATGGTACGAAAAAGTAACAAGAAAAGAAAAAGAGGGAGGTATAAGGGAGAAGAAATATACGGATTAGACAATATCAGATGGAAATTGAGAATGAACGTCAGTAAATTATATTATGATGAAAGTCAGAATAAATAATCAAATCCTACTTCAAAAAATATAAATATAAGGTAGCATGGTACGAAACTTTACGATAAACTCACATAAGTGAATATTATAATCTATAGTCATGATAATCTAACTTATGGATGCAAAGATGAAATTGGATCATCTGTATTCTACGTAATTGTATTTTAGTCATGATAAATACACAAATGAAAAAAAATAATAAAATCCAATATAATTTTCGCTAGGTTGGCTGATAGGTTGACGGCTGGCTCCAGCTGGAGTACGGTGTATCTAAAAGAGCATATTATAACTTAAGAATAATAACTCAACTATAATACTATATAGTACTGTGTACCTGCACCCGTATACTCCAAGATAAAAAATTATAATCTCTGTATAAGAGATACACCTTATAAGGTAAACTGAAAACTGAGAGTTATGGCGTCTCTTGAATTTTTTCCTGTTATTGATGTCTTCTTCCTATTATTGGCTTGACAAGCTGTTACACAAATTTGGAAAGTTTCCAAATAAAATAGTTGTGATAACACTGTTGAACGATGGTTCGAGAAAGTTTTAATACGCTGTCGTGGGCTCAGTAACATTTTATCCTTATTCCAACAATGTGATACTGTCATTGTGAGGATTCAAATAAAAACTCGTAGCACGTTGCTAAGCTTCCATCCTGCCACATTGGAGATTGATCTTGAAAATAGAAAAAATGAAAACTGTGCAGACTTTCCATTAATGCGATGTTGATGACTTGAAGGGGTGAACTTGATCGGTTAAATTTGTAATGTTCTAGCTATAAAAAGTGAGGGTTGCGTGAGCTGCAAATCCAAACTTGTATCCAGCTAAGTCAGAAAATATTGATTCGTTCACTTTCCTAACTCCCACCTCGTCTCCAGACTCCAGTATTAAAGATCCAGCCTCAATCCATCTCCATCAGTCTCCTATTGTTCTTAGTGTCTTCTCTTTCCTTCATATTACTTCTTAAAAAGGTAAAAAATATAGCCATCCTCTTACTTAACAGTTCGTATTTAAAATGAATGCGTTTTATTAATCCATCTCTCTCTAATTTAATGTCCTAAGTTGACGCAGCTATTTTGATCATTGATAAAATCACAAACACCTAAAATGATCAGATGTAATCAATTCATCTTTCATCAATTTACTACAACTGAGTTTATCGCATTGACCCGCTCCAAAATTGAAATGCTTTCGTGTGTCACAAATAAAATCCCATCCTACACGAAAAAGAATGATTAAGGTGCTTGAACATGGTAGGCTACAACTAATTTTTCTTATGAAACTTGTCTTAATTTTCATCCAAAGATTAAATCAAAGCATACTGGAACACCTGTATATAAAATAATAATAATAATAATATGTAACTTTGGAAAATTTAAAGCGAATTTATTATGAGAGAAGGAAAACTCTGAAAAACAGAAAATATTATTACGCTATTATTGTTCCATTCATGATCCTTCAAACGTTTGTGGCCAATGATCATTACTGTTCAAGAAAATAACCGAACAAAGCAAGAAGTGAAATTTATGTGCAGATTGAATGAACACAACTTGGATCAAAGAAATATCATTGAGTGGTGAGAGGGAACAGAAATTTCCATTGTTGAAAACAGCCTATTGTGCTGTACAATCACTGGAAAATGAGCGATATTCCTTGGTTGACGATGGTCGTCGTTTCGTTTTGTGGCGGCAAACTTAGAGAAGTGCTCAGGCGCGGTGACTGAAAGAAAACACTCCAATTTATAGCAGCAGTAATGACTGAGAAATCGCAGAAATTGAATAAATCATCAAAGGTAGAAATGAAAGCAAGTTTTCTTTTCCCTTGAGAGACTCTAACATTAATTTAATTAAAATGGGACTGAACCACCAATCATTAACATGGCTTCTTACGTTTTGAAATGACAATAGGGAATAAACACAATAACAAAGAGCTCGGCCGACGATCGTAATCACACAATCATTAATAATATTTATTTTTAATGGAGGTTAACCACGACTCCTAATACGTGAAGCTAGACCGAAGAAACAAATACTACGTTCTTTTTTAGTATACACCCAAAGATGGGGATGAAGTTATTCGTGTCCGGATGCATATTCCCTTCCAGAAAGTTCCACGTGTTCCCCACGGTTCTAAACGAATAACAAGTTTCTGTGATCTCTCAGCTGTCTGCAGCCCAAACTAAATTCCTGGATTTCTTGTTCCATGACGAACTGCGTTGTTAATATTAACTTTTCATGTGAAATTTAACGACTTGCAGTCAAATATTTGTTAAGAATAAGTATAACTCACTTAATCTGTAGGCCGAGCGTTTTGGAATCTATGAGATCCATCTCATAGATGGATCTCATAGATTCGAAAACGCTCGGCCTAGAGATTAAGTGAGTTATACTTATTCTTAACAAATATTTGACTGCAAGTCGTTTAATTTCACCAAACTACGGCAAACGGACTTTTTCAAGGCCTACCAAATGTTAAGGAATTAGGATTAGTTATAAGAGTTTGTCATTTTAATGTTGAAGGATTCAGCAGGTCAAAATGTGAGTGTCTCAGTAGAGTTCTATTGGATAGGAGGATAAATAGGTGGTAAAGCCCTCTAATTTGTATACTATATATCAATCATTTTCAGCAATTCCGTTCTAGATAATTCAGAAATAAGTGCCCATATAGGTGTGCAGTCCATTGTTCAATTCTTAAATCAGTTAAAATTAACAATATATAGTAAAAAATGCCAATACCTTCAATTCAAAAACAAACATAATTCAAATGAAGATAAACTTGTCTGTAAACGATAATCAACTAGACCAGAAAGAAAACATTGCATTTCTAGGAGTTTTGTTGGCTCCAAACATTGAGAAAATATGTTGTAAAATTTCATCTGGGGTGGGCTATTTGTCCTGTGACAGCTCGGTAGATTGAATGACAAAAAGTCACTTTTTACAGCTTACCATTAGCTCTTACTGTCACATATTAGGTTTAGGTATGCTATCTTAGTATGGGTTAATACAAAACCTTGATAAGGTGTTAAAGATCCAAAAGAAAGCGGTTAGGTGTATGGTAAGAGTAAATACATTAGATTCATGTAGGCCGTTGTTCAAGGGACTTGGTCTCCTAAAGGTTGATTCACACATATAGGACTGTGCGCCGACTGTGTTACGACCGTTTTGTTCTGCAATGACGCAATTTCAGTGGAATTTTACTCCAGTCTCAGAGATGGATTCAGCATTAATTGTTTTGCAAGAGAAAGAAAGGAAGAAACAAAAATTCAAAAACAAGAAATATTTTTAAAAATGAATGAAACATACTTCAAAAAAATTATATGATATGCATTCAAAGTGCATGCACATTTCTTGGCCTCTACACTTGAGGTTGTAATCTATAACATGTCTGAGTAGGTAATGCAAGACATGCATAGAATGAGAGTTTGTAAGTTTTTTGGCCAGCAAAGACACTGTTCTCTGCTGTAAAATCACTTCCCGGTGGTTCGGAGCCCACCTAAAACTGTAGGTCCAACTCATCAATCACCATCATCCAACTCATTACCCACGCACAGGTCTCAGACCTATGTGGGCTTCATTCACAAAAAAATAATAATATATTTTCATTCATTTTTAAATGTTTTTATTCAAAGAACAGAATGTTTTTAATTTAATTTACAATCTGAAGTACAAACAATAACAACAGGGTTTCAGATAAAAAGAATGAAAAGGATGTTGGATTTGGAAAATTTAGGAACTTTTCTCTTTAACGAAAATGCCCGAGGCTCTACGGAAACACCCGAAGCTTCACTTGGCTAGCGCTGGTCGCCGCCCTATCGTCGCCCTACGTTGATTCACACATGTAGGACTGTGAAAAGGCCGTGCGCCGGCTGTGTCGGACTGTGTATATGAATGAGATGGCTATTTTCTTATCTTCAATGCTTAGGTGTATCCAAACATTCAGCAATCATATTATTAGAATTGTTCATAAATTTGTCGATTGAATTATTTTTACCTATACATTTGAAATGAAAATACTGACTAGACAACTGAATTTAAAATCTAATATGTTCTTGAAATAATGCAATAATAATTTATTATTTCACAACTGGAAATTTGTCGATTGAATTATTTTTACCTATACATTTGAAATGAAAATACTGACTAGACAACTGAATTTAAAATCTAATATGTTCTTGAAATAATGCAATAATAATTTATTATTTCACAACTGGAAGTGCAACATCAGCTGTTAAGAATGAACTGTAGGTGGCAATAAATGTGAATAGGCCAACCGACCGATGCCAGTACAATTCTCGGATTTCCTCACTCACACACATGTAAAGTTTGTTTTCGCCACACTAGGACGTAATGAGCTGTTTTTTGTGCGTCATATGGAAGCCGAAAGTGTTCAGTTTCCGACGAGGTCTGTAAAGCTGGGCATTCACGTTCCGATTTGCAGTACCACTTGCAGTCCAACCTCCAAGGTTGGATCCAAAAACGGAATGTGAATGGGCTTGTTGGATGGTTGGAATTGTAGATGGACGACTAGAGGGACGACTACCGAATGTCACCGGTGTTGGAGCGTGTGTGGGGGAGTCGGATCAAAGTCGTCCTACTTATCTCAGTCAGTGCTTGACCTTTGGGCAAGTTCGGGCAACATCGGGCAACTTCGGTTACATTTTTCGGCTCGAGAGCGATGCTCACAGCTGACTAGGAATAAAGTTGGATTGCAAGTAGGAGCGTGAGTGGAGTCGACTATCCATCTAGCAGTACTACTATAAGCAGTACTGCAAGTGGTCCTGCAAGTTGGAACGTGAATGCCCAGCTTAAACGTTTACCACCCTAGGGTGGAAAAGAAAATGACCTTGAATGACAGCTGATCGTGTCTGGATACAGCAGTCATGATTGTTTGAAAATATGAATCCTTCCAACTTTAATGAAAACAAAAAGATTTAAACTGTCAATAAATGTTTATTTTTTATGATTTAATATGTATGTAGTATTTAAAATGTCAATAAATGATCACTTTTTATAACTTAATATGTATTATTTTGTAGTTTTGATATCAAACAATAGAATATGATGATATTTTCATAACCTCAACAACATTGTATTCTATGAGAGGCTAAACATCACCTTCTTATTCAACCTATGTGGGAATTTTGTCAACTACTACAACTGTTGGTAACCTATCACCAAAAGGTTAGTTGGTTAGGTTTTTTGTTTTTCGGCATTTTGTCAACTACTGCAACTGTTGGTATAGAAAGGTTAGTTGGTTAGGTTTTTGGTTGTTTTATGCAGGTTTCGAATCAGGAACAGGAATAACAACAAAAAACCTAACCAACTAACCTTTTGGTGAACAGCTGTAGTAGTTGACAAAATGCCCACCCAGAGCTCTGTAGGTTGGATAAAAAGGTGATGTGTACCGTTCCTTGCATTCTTGCTAGTACCATATAGCCTTAAAATTTCCCTTTCAAAATTTCAACCTAACATTGTTGTTTTGTTTTTGTGGTGTGGCGAAAAATAGCGTTCGCAATGCGGGCAAAAATGTCTCAAACTTGAAAACCGCGATCTCGAGCCGGCAAACACACATTTTCGGCCCTAGGTGCGAAATATACTATTACTTCACTTTGTAGGCTTGCTGAAAAGGCTACAGACATGTTTTAAAGGTTATGTTCCACAGTGTTCTTACGGTACGACAGACGGAGACATTTCAGGAGCTGAATATGACGTGTTTATTAGTTGCGCGCGCATCCAGGCACGGGCCAGTAATGTATATGACGTCATACTTTGAAGATTGGCCTAGTGATCACTGCCATTTTGATATAGAGCGGAGGCTGGTGTTTACCTCCCTCCACACCATGGAGGAATTTTCGACACATACATTTTTATTTGTTTGTATTGACATGTACTTTAAGAATTTAGGTGTTTGCCCTATTTAAATTGCAGCATGGCATTGGGCGAAAACCCCCCAAATTCGGCTCATTTTCAGTTTTTGGCCAATAGCTCGAAAACTATTCGCCAAATCAAAAACAATTGTTCTTATCAAAGTAAAAGCCAATAAAATTCCCTACAAAATAAGTGGTCAAAATTGATTTTTCACCCAGCGGTTCTGGAGCTAGAGCTTGGCCAAAAAGGGGTATTTTTGGACATTTTAAAAAATTGATGAAACCTCCAGATTTCACTGAACACAACTCAAAATTGGTAGCTCAGTTAAATCCATGAACTTGAGTGTTGCACATAGAATGCCAAGTAAGGTTAAGGGAGCGGTTAAACCTATTGTAGTCAGGTTTATTCGTCGCCAGGACAAAGGTATGTGGCTGAATGATTTTATAAAAATTGCTAAGGAGGACAGGACTGGACCGGGTATATCTACTAAATTGATCAATAAGGACTTGCCAGGGGGAAGAGTTGTGGCCCACGATCATCTGGCTCCTCTCTTCCTGGATTTATTCAAAAAAGCTAAAAGTGAAGCCATTAAGAGAGGATACAGATTTGCCTGGATTAAGGAGGGAAACATTTTGCTGAAGAGGAATGAAGGAGGAGAGTGTCCTGTACTACAAATCAGAGATGAAGAAGATTTAATGAAAATATAGACTTTTTCAGAAATAAAAGTAACAATTTAGTTTTAAAAAGATTCTAAAACACTTATGGAAGTGATAGCCGCGAGCCGTAGCAGGTATCTGTTCAATCAGATAGATAAGCTGCGTTCTCGTAGGTTCTGTTTGTAACGGTGACCGATTAGATTGGCCAGCAAAAAAGACACTGTTCTCTGCTGAAAATCACTTCCCGGTGGTTCAGAACCCACCTAAAACTGTAGGTCCAACTCATAAATCACCATCATCCAATTCATTACCCACGCACAGGTCTCAGACCTATGTGGGCTTCATCCTCAAAAAAAAAAAGAAGTTCCTGATTTATTAAACGATTTACAAAATAAAAACTGCCAAACTTCTATTTTGGAAAATATTGATGATTGTAAAATTTTTTTAGTGTAATTTCCTTGAAGGTATTTCATTTAAACATAAGAAGCGTTAGGAAAAATTCCAATAAGCTATATGTCCTCCTTACTAGCCTGGATATAAATTTTGATTTGATAATTCTGACAGAAACTTGGGTCTCAGAAGAATGTGATGGTTTCAATTAAATTCAATAAAATAATTAAGACTACAAAATATAATAAATGCGATAGCATAATTGTCTACATAAAACAAGATATACAATACAATATTTTTGAAACTGATATTGAAAATACAAATGTTTTAAATTTTTCGATAATTTAACACAATGTTCTTTTTTACTGTACAGCACTATACAAATCATCAAATAACACTGAATCAAATGATTTTCTAGACAGCCTGGAAATGTTTTTGGATCAATCCAAATCGTTTGGAAATAGGGTCTTAATAGGTGACATTAACATAGATATTTGGGAAAACAATTTAACTCTTGTAGGCCATAAATATTTAGATTTACTGACTGAAGATGATTTTGTACAGTACCTCCATGGTTTTACAAGATACGCTTCTACTCGTAAATCATGTTTGGATCAACTGTTTATTAAAAGTCAGTCATTTTCATTAAGCCCAGCTATTTACAATTCTTCTATCACTGACCATGAGATTATAATGGGTTCTATTTCTTTTGTCAAGAGTGGTCCTGCAGAAAGAGCTGTCAACTCTCCAAACAAGAATAATATTAGTTATAATTATATTAGTAAAAGGTTTGATGAACAAATGTTTAATACAAAAGAGCATTCCCAAGATAAATGCATCAAAACATGGTCAGTACTCATTTTTCAGAATGGGGGCAGAAATCGATGATTTTTTATAATCGATTGTGATTGAAGGGCTGATCCGATTTTGATGCTCTACATATCATTCGACGTAGAAGTTTATGTTCTTGAACTTTAATAAGAACAATGTTTTCGATTTGGCGAATAGTTTTCGAGTCATTGGCCAAATCTTGAGAAATGAGCCATTTGAGGGGGGGGGGGGTTTCGCCCCATGGGGGGACATGCTGTAGTTTAAATGAGGCAAAAACCTAAATTCTTGAAGTACATGTCAATACAAACATAAAAATGTATGTGTCGAAAATTCCCCCGGTCGGAGGGGGGGGAGGAGGGTCTCTTATTGGTGGCTCATGGTCTACAAAAGGAAGTACAGAGAAGCAGTATCCTGAAATACACGTCAAACAAGGAACATGTCCTATAGACATTTTTCTTGCGACAAAAATATAACAGGACTGTCTGTATTATATTTTGAACCGTGTTGAATACCTTGTTATGCCGGGAGGATTCAACTGAAAAGAAAGATCTCACACGCTGTAGATGTAGGATGTAGATGAAATAAGCCGCAAACGTTCCATAAGAGTAAAAATAAGAATGTTTACAAAAGCTTCACGCCAATCAAAAAGAAGGAGTCGGCCGTATCCCGGTGTACGTATTCATCAAACAAAAAAAAAAAATTCTCTCCAACCGATGTGCCAGTTTCTAGGCGGAAAATTGGATGGATAACCCTTATACAATATTGACCATACAGTATAGAAGAAAAGAATTGTCGCAACTACGGTATTTAGAGGAATTTTCTTGAAATACCGAGCTCCTAACCAAAAAAAAAAAAAAAAACATGGGTGTTCTAGATTCCGACTATGTATTTTATAGATTGTGTGTTTAGTAATATTAATTAGTGCCTTGGAATAATTATTTATCAAATGAAAGAAGGACAAAGCAACCTTAACTTTAAAAGGTATAAAGGCAGATCACAGTGGTTCTTCTATCAAATATTAAACTAGAAAAACAAATACCTGCTATATCCTTTTCGTTGTAATATCTGAGCCAAAAAAACATAAATAAAAACATAGATTATTCAAGAACCAACTCCTCTCAAACGCAATCAATATGAAATAATTATTAATTAAGCTTCCATTTAAAAAGAGGAATTCGAATTCGAACGACTCAAAGGATGAATAATTCCAGCCGAGTTGAACGATAGAGGAAGGCCATCAAATTACCAACGTAGCGTGAAGCTATGTAATCTCATCGTACAGATTTCGCAATGCATAGTCTTCAACAAAAAGTTCTTCAATTGACAATATGATAAGCAAATAGCAATTTAATAATTACAGATAATAGCTTTAGTTCCAAGCATTTTGCAAAGATTATTAAATACAGATACGACTTCAAGCACCCAATCAAGCGTGAATTTAATGAAGAAATACTCAGCGACATCCGGCAAATCAACTAATTGAATTACCTTTGCAATGAAGAGTGAATTAACAATTAAAATTGAAGCTTTTTTATTACTTCTCCGTCGATCTTTATCATCAAAGTTATTACTCCAAACGTAATCAACGGTTGCACCCGGACTCGGACAATCTGACCCTTGGAAAGCCCGGACTGGGACAGTGGGACTGGATGAAGAGGACAATAGAAATTGCTGCATTTGTGTCAGGTCTCGTAGATACAGTGGCGGCTTCTTCATTTGGGCGCTCGGACGACGCCCTCCCAGATAAATAATAAAAGAAAAAATTTAATTTAATATAAAAATGAGCATTATAATATTCTGTGATGAATACTCTTTTCTATGCAGTTTAAATATTATGTCATCCATAAGTGAATGAATGAAGACTTGTGCGTGGGTAATGAGGTGAATGATTACACATAGATGCCAGATGGAGGAGCGGGATTCGAACCCACGACCGCAATCTGCGACACCCCAACCAACTGCGCTTAGCGGCCAGCCAAGACTGAATAAGTTGATAGCTCATGGCTCAGGTGAATTGGATTCCGTCCTGGTCGTTAGGAGAGGGAAAACTGACTTTAGAGGGGTTTTGTGAGGATGATGGGTGGAACCAGATAGCACTGATATATCTATACATATTAGTGCCATGTAGCTTCGAGTAGGACGCTGTCCTTGCAAGGCTTGCAAACATTACATATTGAAATTTACCACAATGCTATGAAACTATTACCAACTTGCCTCTATCATTTGAATTGTACCATCGCGTCAAATTGTACCGTCCTAATTGAGGTTAAATAGTTCGTAAACAATACGGTATTTATCAATTGTTGAAGTGTAATAGTGGATTATTGTATAATATAGTTTAATTGGAATTCAGTTATGAAGCTCCGACCATAGTTTGTGCAAGTGGTTGATTTCAATAATGAAAGTGAATGGATGAGTTGAAATTCTGAAAAACCTTTCGTTCATGAACGTCTGTGCTCGTTCAACACGCATGCTCTGTAATAAGCCTAATAGGTTTTATTTTTTTCGATATTGTTTTACACAGGTACAGACCGTGGACAATAGCACTTTTATCTTCTTCTTATTGAAAATGTTGAATTAAAATATGACAAAATAACAAACTGTGAAATGTTTTTGGATTTAGTCTATTAAATAGTCTCGTTGCTTGAAAGTATATTTTCGAAAGGTAGGACAAATAAATAATGTTATTTGTGAATTCATGGAATAAAATCATTTCAATGAAGCACCAACAATTTTGGTTTGGGGGCTTGTCCGGGATTGGAGAGATTTATTTCATCTGAAATTGGAGAAAGTTGTTTCGGGATTGAAGGAAGTTATTTCATCCAGAAAATGTTATTTCGGGATTGAAGAGAGTCAATTAGCTTAGCGCAGTTGGTTGGGGCGTCGCAACTTCAGCTTGCTGTCGTTTAAGTGGTCGTGGGTTCGAATCCCGCTCCATCGTCAGGCATTTATATGTAATTATTCACCTCATTACCCATGCACAAGTCTCGGACTCATGTGGGCATCATCAGCAATAAAAAAAAATAAAAAACTTTGGATATTTCATTTCATCCATGAGTAAGCTATTATCAATACCTTTATAACTTTAACATACAGTAAGGTATCATGGCTTTTTTGCCAAAAGCGAGAAAGGCTGATCTATAAACCTTGGCACAAGAATTGGATGCTATTTTACCTAGCAACCCCTAGTCTTTTTCTTTTGGAGAGATGGAAGAACAACATTTTTATGATATCTCTATTTGTAATTACAGTATGGTATTGAAATTATCATAAATTTATCGACATGATTAATTATTTGTGTAAATAATATAATATTCTATTCATCAAGGAGAGAATATTCTATTCATCAAGCAGAGAATATTCTATTCATCCTTTATTTCCCAACTTCTAAATTCCTCGAAATATATACGGTAATGCTTTTCTATGGTTCGATAGCCCAAAATGTACATTCGACACACAGGAATCGCGTCTGCAAGGACATGTGGGAATCCATTCCCTGAACTTTAAAACTGGTGCCCCCAAAATTTAGCCGCGAGAGCTCTGGGACAGGGAGCAAATTTCACTCACTTTAGCTCCCCCTAGATCCCTAGATTATAATATAATTGATTGATGTACTATGAAAAATAAGTACCCAATATGATCACTATTAGTTTACTATTCTAGTAGCCTACATTCATCTCATCGCATGGGCTAATATCATTCAAATTCACACTGGTTTTTCATTCAACTAGCACGACAATTTTCAGTCAAAAGAATTCTCAGGGGCTGGAAAATGACATTTTTATCTTTCGCATTAAATTGCCGAATTATAAGAAGCGTATCAATCCACCGACAATAGCTTTCAAGCGTATTCAAAAAGAAAGTGAAGGCAGTAAAAATAGTTCATGCCATTCTAGCAGTCTTATTATTATCCCATGGTCTTTCAGGTAGCGTTTCTTGCATTTCCTCTAAGCTACAACCAATATTTTAGTCTGTGATTGACATGGCTTGGTATCTATCAACTTTAATGAAAAATTTGGCGTAGGTTTATCTTCTTACACTTATCTTCTAATGCTTTCAAAGCTTACAGAGCCTGATTAAGGGAGAAAAGATAAATTGAAATAAGCCAATCCTATTCCAAAATGACTAAGTTCATTCATCCTAAAATAATTATTCTCCTTATGGAAATAGGATCCTGATGGAACCTAGGGTGCTGTGCGTATTGGCTATAAACCTCGGCCTCTTAGTTTCTAGATATCGCCTACAAAAAAAGGCGAAAAATCAGTGTGTCTAATATTGCTGTACTCAAAAGAAAAGAAAGTAGGCTATTTTTCCTAATTCACCATTATAAATGTTATATAAATTATACATTCATAAATGGTTGTAGCTATTTTGCCGTTGTATCTTATATAATATCTCTTAAATTAATTTTAGCTCAACCGCACCTAGTGTTGGACTGGATTGCCATTGGCATGTACAAATTTCACAAATGTAATATAATATTATGAATTAAACTATATCATAATAGAGCGAGTTATAACATATTTCCTTTTCCAGTATAGACTTTTCCAAGCATAAGATGTTCATCTAAAATGTTAATTTGTTTTTCTTCTTCGAATCTAAAATGATTTCTAGCATAATTACACTATTACAGCAATCATTATAATTTTCTAAAGTGGACTGGAGCCTCTTGGAGATTGTCTTCAGATCAGGATAACTTTTATTGCTGACGGCAATTTTTCAGGTAGAAGACCGCAGTCATGCAACCGTACCTATTTATTATCTAATTAGACTATATTTATAATGGTGGCATTTGACGTTCGTTGACGTATTACGTCTGCCATGCTTCTAGATGGTAAATATCACTGAATAAAAAACAAAAGAACAGAATATTTCTGTAATTATTGGTTCCAATTGACTGAAATCACTTAACCTACCACATCGCGGCTCCAAGGTCATTACAGTATCTACTTCTCATAAACACAAAACAATACTGTGAACTGAATAATCTATGATTACCGTATACTTTATTATCTTCATTAACTTTTTATTCTCTATTACTTTACTTTAAATTAATTCATTAATTTCAACCCTATGATTCGATTAATCCATTGCTTTATAATATATGCATCTATGATTAATAAGGGATATCATATCGAGTAGCCCTTTGAATGTGAAACTGCAATTTACTTACAATGGATAAATTCATAAGTAATGAATTTAGCGTTTTGTTGTAAATTTAAAGACTTACATTCAGTTTTATATTGTGAATATGTATATTGTGAAAAAACTGACTGCAAGTCATAAAATTTACAAAAAAAAGTTAATATTAACAACGTAGATCGTTATGGAACAAGAAATCCTAGAATGAATTCAGGTTGATTATTAGGTGAGCTCAGGAATATTCAGGTGAATAAACGTTCCGTTGCAAACATAAATTATATGTAATATTCATTCTCTCTCACTCTTCCTCTCAGGTTTTTCCGATTGGTGTAAAAGGAACTCTAGAAAGTAGGCACTGAGTTACTCTGTTTAATTGTTTATTGATTAGGGCGGAGAGAAGGGGGAATTTGTAAAGACTCGAATATTGAGATTTAGAAAATTTTTGATTATTTTGTCTGTAAAGAATTGAGACCATTTTTATGGTTAAAGGTCAACATTAATTCAGACTGATGCTGAAAATGCATAGTAACTCCTTGAAATTACTCCTTGGATAAGAAATGATTTCTTGAGAGTCTCAAAATGTTTAGCCTTTTGGATAATGTGTTTCTACAATTATTATTATTGAAAATCGTTTGAACAATAAAAATAGAATTGAAAGTGCTCTATCGTTTTCTAAAAGAATCATCCACTTTTGAGTGAGAGGTGGTGGAAGTAAGGTACTGTATACTAAAGAATTGAAAAATCATCCCTTTGATTATTATAATTATTATTGTTATTATTATTATATATTTTTTTTCTTTTTCATCTGAGTTATAAACTCTAGCAGCCGGGGTAACTTGAGACCCAAGGCTACAGAGCCAGCACCAGGAGCAGAGACACAGGCTTATAATTTATTCCTCACCTACAGACTCAGAAATTTGCGTACAATGTTTGCTGCACCTAGCAGCTAAGAGCTTATTATTGTTATTATTATTATTAT